>OMOW01113324.1:0-10118 GCA_900312555.1 Lamprogrammus exutus | reverse complement strand
CATTCGTCTTCGGACGATGCCGTCATGTCATTGATGCGGACAACTGCCGGTTCCCAGACACAGGCAGCGAAGTTGTCCGCGATGTCCTCGTTGTTAATGTCCACACCATACCACATTCCACCCTGGAAACAGATCATAGAGATTAAGACATTCAAAACATACAAACTGTGTACTACTGTTCAGGATAGTGACGCTAGACTTTTATAAAATGAGAATAAATATTATTTATATTATCAAATTGGAAAAGCATCACACAACTCTTCACTCAGAAACTACTAACTCTACATCATACATCTTGTCACTGCGAGTGTGCCAAGTACCTGACACAAAGTGCTGTGTGCAATGAGGAACGACGTATGTGTGAGTTTCTATTTCCCACCTGTGCGTGTTTGGCACGGAGTTTGTTTAGGATGTTGGTGGCGTCGAAGCCGGCGTTGTCGCACAGCTGTCTGGGAATGACCTCCAGAGCTTTGGCATATGCTCCAATCAGCAGCTGCTGTTTTCCAGGGATGGTCCTGGAGTAATCCCGCAGATACTTGGAGAGCTCCATCTCAATGGCTCCTCCACCAGCTACAATGGAGTCATTCTGGAAACGCATTAAATACAGTGAGCTTGTTCAGTGTACACAGAACTTTAAAGTCCAGTCACAACGCCTGAAGACAAGGTGTCAACGGACCTTGATGGCCCTGCGCAC
Source organism: Lamprogrammus exutus (assembly GCA_900312555.1). NCBI lineage: Eukaryota > Metazoa > Chordata > Actinopteri > Ophidiiformes > Ophidiidae > Lamprogrammus > Lamprogrammus exutus. The sequence goes on along the minus strand of OMOW01113324.1, from coordinate 9,424 downwards.
GATCATGATGGCATCGTGCAGTGAGCGCTCTGTCTCCTCTGTGAACTGTTCGGCTCCGCCCCTCAGGATGATGGTGCAGGTCTTCGCCTTGGGACAGCCCTTGAAGAAATTGTACCTACAGAGCAGAGACACGATGGGTGTGAGCTTCCACAGAGAGATGTTTTTCCTTTGAAGAGTTTATTCTGACAAAAGGAGTTTTGTCACCCGTACCTCTCCCCTCCAACCTGGACCTCCTCAAAGAGTTGACACAGTCCCAGGACGTCGTCTGTCAGGGCTCCCACTGAGGTCTGGATGGAGCCTCCACAGGCCTGGAGGTAACATTACAACCAATCAATTTTGTTCAAGAATATTCCAACCTACTTTTAACTGAATTCTGCATTGAAATAGTCTTAGTGACTTGAAAGACTATCCTGATGGACATGTGGTGGACTCTGTGTGTTAACGTATAGTGGTGTAGAGTATTTAGTGTGTGTGTGTCCTACCATCATGGTCCTCCTGAGGTCCTCTTCCTGCACCCTGCCTGCACAGAACAGGTCTCTATCAGCAAAGTACTGGGTGGCCACATCACCGATGGGCAGCTTGGACAACACCACCTTGGCTCCTGACAGATAGATCTTCTCTAGTTTGTCGTATAGGATGCTCCACTCTGCGTCCACAATGGCCTGGTAGTCCTACAGAAAAGGAGTTGGAGGGAAAAAAGAACTCATTCCAGAATCAAACTTTATGAATTTATTTGATGCTGTGATCCTGACAGAACCACTAAGATGTCTAACATTAGCAAGAACATTTTTTAAAAGACTTAAAATTATGAGAACTGATTTCTGATGGCGAGTTTGTTTCAGTTCTAAAGGACTTGGAATCTAATGCTGTTTGTGATCTAATCTGTCACTTCAATTACGTGAAAGATGAAAGTTTAAATTATAGCTCCTTCTGTCTGTGTCTGCTTAACACCAACGCAATCAGTTTCGGTCTCCATACCTCCACATTTTTCACGCGGACCTCAGCGTTGTCCTTCTCAGCCTTCAGCTCCAGCTCCACGTTGAGCAACGCGATCCTTGGCTTCTCATAGCGTTTGGGCTGCATTTCAAAGCCGGCGTAAGAGAAAGTCTTCTTGAAGGCAACTCCAGCAACCAACTGGGAGTCCTGTAAAGGTGGAACGTAGAAGGTATGGCAGGGACTGATTTGGAATAACAAAACGAGCTGAGATGGTCAGTAAACCTTAAGGTGGCTTAGTCCCTTCTTAAACATTTTAAACATCTTTTCATTATCTGTTTTGTGATATCTTGAGCAGAGGCAAATTCACAGAAAAGATTCAATTTAAACCTTCTGCATGTTGAATCATATCTTAAGGCACTGAGCACAAGAAACCAACCTCCAGGGCTCCTCCTTGGACCTTCTTGATGCCGATATTCTTCAGAGGCAGCAGCTCATCCAGAGACATGACAGCATCCACCACCATCTTAGAGAAGAAGTCCTTTTGTCCAGCAATAAGCTTGGAGTTTAGGGCTGTGGCTGCACACTTCTCCAACAGCTGCATCTGCTCACTAAGGAAAGAGATGTGTGTGTGAAAAAGGGGGCAGGACCAGTGTAACCTACCAACTATACACCAGAGGAGACAAACTGATAGCTCCAGCACTCACTACTTGTCATCTTTCTTGACAGTGACGGAGATCTCCTTGATCTTGTTGACGGCGAGCCCGGTGGCGGTGCGGAACGCTCTGATGATGGTCTGAGGGTGGAGACCCTCCTCCACATACGACTTCAGCTGCTTCAGGAACTCGGCAGCCAGGAGAGTGACGGAGGTGGTGCCGTCGCCAACCTGGATGCAGGTACAATGGAGAGTTTAGGACGGTCTGACGAGGGACATCCTCCTCTGTGCTCAGTCATGTTTACTCCATTGGAAATGACATTTATAGATACCCAAACCTTTAGACAAAAACAGATCCAACCTCAAACTTGAGGCGCACACACACCAACACGTCTCACCTCAGCATCCTGGGAGCGAGCGATGTCCACCAGAGTCTTGGCTGCAGGATGAACCACATCAAGCAGTTTCAGTATGGTCGCACCATCGTTGGAGATTGTGGCCTTACCTGAAAAGCACACGCATTTTAAAATTATACTGCGTGTAACAGACACGCACAAAAATTCTTCAATTATTTATGGTATGTAGAGTTACTCCTGTTGATCATTAGGAGCAATTAGGATCATGTAAAGCCTATTCCTATTGATTAATAGAAAGAAACTGGATCCCTCTCAAAACTTCATACAATATTGCAACCTATCCATTATCTTCATGTAGCAGCATGCAGGCAAAGACAAAATTGCCGATTTCACAGACGCACAAACGTGGACCTGACGTCTTTTCTGTATCACGATCCTGTGTCAGTCCTATTTATTTATATTTACATATTGAGACAACCTAATTCTCAATCTATTCCCACTATCTGCAGCCTCACCTCTGCCATCTACCATGAGTTTGTCCATCCCTCTGGGACCCAGGGTGGTCCTCACAGCCTCAGCAATCACCTGCAAGTAGGTACATAGTGGATTTATTTAGACAAAAATGCAAAAACACACACATTACACACACAACCACAGAGCAAAGAGCTAGTTTGCAGACCTGGCAGGCATTGATGTTACTGATGAGCTGGGGAATGCCCTGTGATGTGTCTGTCCCCTCCTTCAGCAGGATAACAGGTGTGGGCTGGGGATGGACAGAGGGAAAATAGAAGACACAAAGGTGAATTCATAGAAATGTAAGGGGAAGAAAATTGGAAATAAAGCAGACTCCAACCCAAAACCAATACTCAAAAAGGTCAGGAATACTGAGGTGCTATGAACTGTCAGTATTATGATAGTTTGTCAACAAGCATATGACACAATTCAGCAGAATGACAGCATCAAAACCGGAGGTAGTATGATGTAGCCTTCAATAAGTTAAAGCTGCAGCAAATATAAGCGCTCCAATATAATAGCAAACCAGTACTTGCAAATAGCCATGTCATTATCGCTGTATATGCTGGCAGACGTGCAAAAAACAATTGTACCTCACGTTTAACAAACTGTAATATTATATACATGTCTAACTCTTACTGCTCCTAATTTCAGCTTAAAATTCTATAATATTTCGTAAAAATTCTAATGTACAATTACTATCAACAAATGGCATTTATGTTAGATTTACTGACCAAATTCTATGCAATTACTTATTTGACACTACTAAAATTAAGCTTATCTTATCTTATTAAATGCAGGGTGTAATTTCAGACAACATGGCACACAGCAGTGCAGCGTGTCAAGATATTTAAACACACATTTAATAGTCTCAACTAATTTATTAAACGTACAGTTTTAGACTCGGGGTGGTAAACAACATTGCTGCAACTAAAATCATAAATGAGTTGTTAAATAGCACTAATATACATGCAGTGAATGCAGCAATTATTACATCTGCGTGACAACTAAACACAGAAACGTCTGCTATTCACTTTGTCATAACGCCTTAATTCACATTATTTTAAGCCGAAAAAAACTTAAAATTCCTTCCTAGCGAGCAATTACTTTAACATTAGCTTTATTATGAACTCTATCATCCCGCAAAAAGAATCTCTGACTGACTAATAACGCAGATTAAAATGTACGTGCGGCTTTCTAAGGCAACCACCGATACAAAGAAGCTAAGCATACAGCGGCTAGCGTCAACTAATATGAATGACTGTCAGTTTCACAACCACTTTCTTAACAAGCTTTAAAATGACAACATTGTGCACCACAGCCGTACAGCTCAACAACACCGTTAGACCATTACTGCTCAAACTACAACTGAATATATTCCGGGTAATATAAGCAGGAAAACCCATGCTAGCAGGTTTCCCCGTTGTAGCATCGCATACGCCCATTGATTCAGGGAGATGCTACAATGCTAACTCGCTTCTGCTTAACAATAAAATCTTTCTAAAGCGATATTTCTCAAAAATAAATGTTTCTCTAAATATTAACAGCTGCCCCGAAAATGTTAGAACAGCCAAGGTGCACAATCTCGCTGCCACAGTAGAGGATGGAGGCAGATTTGGGATTATGTAACGGGACATGAATGCTAACACACTCACCATCATCTTTGCGGTTCCTTCGAGAAGCTTTCCACCGGCATCCGCATCCCACAATGCTTTTCGAACGCCAAAGATGGACGGGTGCGTTCAAGAACACGAATCGGGTTGTTGTTTTTCAACGTTTTTAATTTTCTAAAACAGATTTTAGTTTTCAAGGTGGACAATGTAAGATAATCTTTCAGTCAGTATGTCAATGGCAATTAAAGAAAATGTGCTACTTCCAGCTCACTCTTTTCTGAAGTAGTACAGTTTGTAATATTAAAGCTAAAACTGTTTTTATTTCATCACACAGTCTATTTTTGTGCTTTCATAGCATATTCCAGGATATGGAATAATAATTACATGTATATGGGTGCGCAATTACGTACGCCTCCATCTCTGCACTCTTTTGCTTCAGTCCCTCGATCAGATGCCCATACCTCGTTTCTGCGATTGATCCTCGGTCATAATTTCCTCCGTCTCAGTGGATTGATTTTTGCTTCAGCTCGTCAATTAATCTTTTGAATATGAGTCTAATAGGCCATTAGTATCAATATCATCCATAATTGAGACATGTTTCCTTGATTAATGTATCTGTCATTCCTGAATATGAGCTATCGATTAGACGTGGATCATTTGAGTGATTCTAGGAAATTACAGAGTTTTCTCATGCTATTGATTTATTTATGGACACAACTCGCCTGAGGTGTGTGTGGTGTTAATCAGTTGTATATAGTATATGATTTGTAATGAGAGAAACGGATAAGTGTCACTTGATTAAATGAAATTATGTCTGACTGTCCAATGGAGCAAGTATGATGATGTCTCATGCCCAGTGTCAGACAGTATGTGACCCCGGATGGACATGGCCGACTTTAGTAAAAGAGCTGAACTTGATGGTGTTAGTAGGTGGGGAATGGTTTCATCTTCTTACAGCGGTGGGTCATTGGGTCACCACATCTTTTAAAACTCAGCAGGTAAATAATTGTTCTATAGATCCGCATTTATTTTGCTACAAATATCTTAAAACAGATCACAAATAGACATGAAAGACAAAGGTCCCAGATATGTCAGCTTAATTTCAGCAAAAAGTAGTAATTTGTGATTAAACTATGTTCTGCTTTGGTTGATCACATTCAGGTGTTAATTTATCGTCAGATTTTCACAGGAAATCTTCAAGGTGCTAATGCAACATAATCCAAAGCTTCATAATCCAGGTGCAATGCCAAACACGTACAGTTTTGCTGTTTGCTCCACTGTGAACTTACACCTTTATCTTTATAGCATGAACATCAAAGCACGCCAGGTGTCACGTTGGTTCAGAAATATTCATTAAAACACACACATACACAGACACACACACACAGAAATAACATGAGACGTCATTTTCATGTCACCATCCATTAACACAGCATATTGACCATGTAGTTTGTATCTTTGCATAAGGTGATGGAAACAACACAGCAAAGACATCAGTCAGCTCTAAAATTTGCATGTTTTATAATTACAGTGATTCAGCTGTGTTTTGTATTTGCAGAAGGTGAGATTAGAAGTTTCAATGATTTGGTGTTACAGTGTATTATTCCCCCCCCCTGCACCAACAACAGGTGCACCCGCAGAAAGTAGGTTAGCCCACAAACACCTTTACCTCACAAACTGAAACTCCTTCGCAGGTTTCTACAGTGTAAAATGGACTGAATTCAATTTTGTGGGTTTTTGGCAACGGCAGTTAAAACTTGTTTTTATTTTATACATTTACCTAATATCAACTTGTAGTTACATCATAGTCCCATTCATTCTTTTACACCTAGGATTCAAGCATCGTTGTTTGCCTCCTGCTAGTCTAGTAGAAGACACGTTGGTTTTGTGTTGTTGTTGTTTTGTCTCTGCAGGCAAGTTGGAATACCTCTTAAAATGTAACTAAACCCACAATGCTAAAAACTATATTTTGAAGCTCATCTAATAGCTTTACATCAATTTATATCAATTTATATTTGCTTTGGCTGCTATGTATGCATGCTTGACTGTTACTCTTATCATCAATGTGTTTTTATTGTCTAAACTGTTTTATGAGGCCTTCTTTTGCCTTGTCGCTCATGCAAAATATATATATTTTTTAACGTTAATGTGATTTACCTAATTAAATAATAGTAGAATAAATTAAATAACAATAAAGACCTGTGGCATTTTCATTTTAGCTTTTATTTACCATCCGTTTAATGCTGGGATAAAACATACGGCACATTCGGGAACTACATATCTACATACAACAGTAACATGATTATGGTCAGTATATTTGAGTAAGTGAAGCAATAAATGTACTAATGTATTACAATGTATAGGAAGTCACAACATTCCAATAAGAAATTATACTTTTATAAAGGCACAAGCAGTAATTTTGATTACATGTTTCAAGCATTTCTTTACCATTATCTGAATTCCTTCGACCTAATCTACTGAAGATTACAATAGAGCAACACACACATTACCACACCGCATTCTGTTACATATGGCATAAAGCTATGCAGATAAGCAGTATTGTCATATTTTACTCTCAGGATGCAGCATGTGAAAGTCATTAAAATATATGTTTACTAAAACTAATCCAGGAATAATTTCCATTTGAATTTGTGAAAGTTTGGACTGTTCCCGTCATAGTTTGTTGCTCTTTCACAGACACAGGAGCGGCGCTCTGCAGTGCAGCCTGCCCAGCCTGTGCAGGTGGAGCAGAGGCTGCAGGTAGCTACAGCTGGCTGCAGCAGCCAGAGCCGTGGCCTGATACTGACACTTCAGGGTTCTCTCTGAGACTATCTCATTTAGAGGCAGGATGACGATAAAGGGGAGAAAGTTGAGTGCGAGGACAACCTGGATGATGACAATGGTGATGAAGGCTTTCCTCTTCATGGTATTCATCCCTCCCTCTCTCCTCCTCTTGCTTCTATCCTCCCTCTTTGCCTTTTCTTCCTTCCTGATACTCTTCTCTTGTTTACCTTCTTCAGCAATCTCCTGTTGACTCCCGTTTTCCCATTTGTGGGTCTGTGTTTTCTCAGCCTCGTCTCTGGCCTGCTTTTGTACCGTCTCTGTATCCTCCTTCTCCTCCCCCTTTCCCATCTTTCTGTCCCCTGGCGGAGGTCTTTTCAGTGTTTTCAGGATAGACAGACTGCAGAATGTGCCTATGGCCAGAACAGGGAGCAGCACAATGGCTATTGCGATGGGGGAGCGTCCTGTTAACCCTATTGTAGCCATCACCATGGTAATGGACCACAACACACCCAAACAGCCCCACCTGTATTGACGAGCCTTGACCCTGGAGAGAGGAAGGGATGATTATAGAGAGAGGAAGAAGAGTTTGTCACAATTACACCTGTCTTTTGCTTATACGCTCACCACGTGAAGGCCATAATGAACTATTTTTGATCCATCTTGATTATGGTCTCATTTGTTTATTATAATACATATATTCTAAAATTCTACATGCAGCTGGATATGGATATGGACAGTGTGCACATTATTACCGCAGATATAACAGGGGTCGAACCACGGCCAGGTACCGCTCCACACACACCGCACAGAGCAGCAAAGGTTTCAGAACTATAACCATGGCGGTCTGGAAGGTCATCACTGCCAAAACAGAGTCACTCCTCCAGAGGAAGTGGTTGACAAAGAGCAGAGGCACGACCAAGCAGAAGGACAACTGGGCGAGAGCCTGGTGGAGGGGGAAGAAGTCCGCAGGGAGGATGCCAACGTGCTTTGACCTTTTAATGTACATTAAACAACCAACAACCTGTTAAATGTATTCCATTCATCCACATAAAGCATAAAACATGTTCAGACAGAGTCATGGTCGTGTGCTCTTGTAACCTTTGATGTATTGTAGGACATAAATGCCGAACAAACAAAGACATCATTCCCAAATTTTAAGAAACTATGCAAGACCTTTCAAGAAATTGTATCTTTGTGTTAAAAATTTAAGGAAAACCTAAACATTCTACACTACCAAGGACATAGCTTTGTTGTCCCTGATATCACCTATTATACGTTTCGATGAAAATACACAAAATATATGAAGCTGACCTTTGTCTAATGATGTGACAGATAAGCCACATGTTTGATGGGATGCCGAGGGCAAATTCTACGACATAGGTGATGAAGAGAATGAGGAGGCCTACTGAAGATCCTCCTAATCTGCCGGCACCATTGCTGTCGTAATAGTTATCACAGTCATCCCAGAAATACACTTGGGAGGAAGAATTGACATGTGATCCGTTCATGCTGAGGTGGAGAGACTGAGAAATGAAAGGTGGAGAGGAAAGTGAGAAGAATAACATTAAGCCAATACACAATGAATATGATATATGACATATGTTATTGCCCTAAAGAATATTTCTACTGTAACTCTGAGATAGGACTTGTGAGAGTGGTGGAAAGCACATTTTCCAGATAACGTTATGCTTTTCACGTCCAGATCCTGCACTTGATTCTCTATATTTTCAAGCTACTTAATGATAACCACGGTTTTCCCCCAATGGATATGGTTGTCGAATATGTTTTTTTTTTAACAGTTAAATCAAAATATCAATATCCCAATCAATTCTAAGTGTCCAGAAAATGTAGCTGTGACAAACCTTTTAGTGTGTTGAGGCGCTCTCTCTGTAGTCAGCTGGGTTTCTTCAGGTTTGAGTGATCCACTGGAAAAGCTGCCACCCTCAGAAACACTTTGCATGGTGATGTTAGGTGACAAATTGTGTGGCAGATTTGCATGAGGGATACATCAACCAGCTGTGCGAGACACATTTTAAGTGTCTTGTTCTTTTAGTTCTGCTATATTTTGTGATTATCGTCAATTAAACCAAATGGGACGAGTGAGAGAGGCAGTGGTGTGAATGTAATGCTTTGTCTGTTCCTTTTTTTTATATTTAGTCTTATTTTGTTTTTAAATCTTAAAGAATTTGCTTCAGTACTGATTTTGTCCTGGTGCCTGTTCCAAGAAGCAAGTTTACTGAGTGACCTGGATAAAACCAATATTATTCTCCTGTAGTCTTTTTATATTAGCCCAGTCACCACCACTGTGCCCAGGAAATGAGCTAATGATTGAATTATTCCCAAGCTGGAAATATTCAATTTTATCTTTTAAGGTAAAAGTGTAGCAGCTGTTAATGTAACTAAAAATATGGGAAGTGACTATAATGTTGCATTTAAAAAAGCTGAAGTTTTGGACCTGCTGCGTTGTGTTCTTGAACGCAGCCAATCTTACTTCCCGTAGTGCTGCTGAATGCAGGCCTACGATTGGTTTGCGGCTTGTCTTCTGTATTGCGTTCAATTTTGTTTCTCAT
>OMOW01113253.1:0-11548 GCA_900312555.1 Lamprogrammus exutus | reverse complement strand
ATGCGTGGTGGGAATCCTCATAACGTTCTCGCACGGCAGTCTCGCGTTATTTGCAGCCAACCAGAAACAGTGGAACATGTACTGCTTCACTGCAGAGGATACAATATTTAGAGAAATCACCTTCATCAGTCACTAAGAAAGGCAAAACATCATGACTTCTCATTGTCAGGTCTCTTGGGGGAAAATACAGGCAAAATAAACTATTACATTATTAAGTATTTAAAAGAAACTGATTTAGTCAAAATAATCTAGAGTTGTTGTTTGTTTTTTTATTTATTTTCTGCCGAAATCTCCTGTTCCACACTCCAGTCCAGTTAGTGGCGGTAATGCACCACTAAGCTGGTTTGCCAACCGCCAATAAACTCCAAAGAAGAGGAGGAGGAAGAAGAAGAAGTCTCGCGTTATTTGCAGCCCTGCTGGGGGGTCAATGCAAAGGAAAAACAGCGACTGGAAAGACAAAAAGGGATCCAGCGGCCCTTAGGCTGAGCTCGTTTGGATTTGGGGCGAAAGAAGCATCGATTGCTAAAATGACCAGTGGGTATCAACATATATTTGGACCGTAAGGCTTTTATGTACTTCTGGTGTGCTCGTTTGGGTTGCATGTCATGTTTTTGCCACACGTTAGTCCAATCTGGGCTCTGTGTATTTGCTGAAGTCGACGCATGTATGTACAGAATCTGTGTGTGGGAGCTTCGTTGTGATCTATATATGACGCAGTTGATTTAAGGTTTAAAGCGGAACATTTGTAATTAGTGTAGTGCAGCGTTATCTGTATTAATCGTGTCGAAATATCTTACGTTACGTCGAAATAGTGTTGAAAATTTGAAATCGAAACGGGTAATGAGTTACTGACCAATGAGCATGATGTTATTACTTTGGCTTTTCTAAAATAGATAGAACTTGTAAAGTTTCTGTTTGCATATATGAATGTGTTTTGCTTTGTGTGTTTCTTTGGTCCTTCTTGGAAGGGAAGTATGACAGAAAACACAAACGAAGATCGTATTATTATTATTGTTGTTGTTATTGAGTAGAGATGTAGCATCCTATTCATACGCTTATCTTTGCCAAATCAATTGAGCCATATAGTGCCACCTGCTGGATGTGTGTGTCGTCGTCCCTAAAACTCCATATTTTCAAAATCATTCTGTTTCCAACCCAGAGAATTTGATTTTAAGTTCTAGTGAATATTCCAATGTTTCCAAAGAGAACATTCTGGAAAATGTGTCTGACATAATGCATGACGGCGACCATATTCCCGCTTGAGGTAATGGTGTAGCCATTCAAAAATTGGTGTATGGGGATTGAATAGTTCACTGAATGTAACCGTCATAAAGCTTCAATAAAGAGTTGAAATAAGCAGATACAGAACAGTGAGGAACAAGAATAGTTTTCTACATTTTTAGGAACTCAAGGGAAAGATCAAGAGCTTTGTTAACACTCTCCTTTACTTCTGCAGAGTGGCTTTACGGTTTGACTTAAAGTTTAGGCCCACAGTTCACGTACATTATTATTATTTTTTTTAAATTTAAATTAACCTTTTAAATGGAAGACTTAATGTTGAACGGGGCACTTAAATGTAATCAATATCAAATAAATCAATATCGGTTGACATCGCGCGTGCGTGGTGGGAATCCCTCAGCATGTTCTCGTACGGAAGTCTCGCGTTATTTGCAGCTCTGCTGAGGCGAATGCCAAAGAAAAAACAGCGACTGGAGCAACAAGAAGGGATCCAGCGGCCCTTAGGCTGAGCTCATTCGGATTTCGGGCGAAAGAAGCGTCGGTTGCTAAAATGACCAGTGGGTATCGATATATTGTGCCTGTGAGGTATTCACGTACGTCTGGTGTGCTCGTTTGGACCGCTTGTAACCTGTACTCGTCGTTTTTTACCAGACGGTAGCTCAGTGTGGGCTCCGTCTATTTGCTGAAATCGACGCATTTCAAAAATGTATGCGTGTGGGTGTCGTTTTGGTCCATAAACAACGCAATTGATTTAAGGTTAAAAGTTGAAGATGTTATGTTTTATGCAGCGCAGCATTATCTGTGCGAATCTTTCGAAATATCTTATTGTAGTTCTTGTCATTGTCCAGCAGTTAGTCTCAGACTTGGCCTTCCTCAGATAGTCAACAAAGTCACAACTGTCCCGGTTTTTAACAGATTCAGTTCGTCCAGATGTCTTAGTGGTTGCAGCATTTGTTTGTAAATGGCTCAGAATCAGACTCGGTGTTGGTTGTTTTTCCAATTTCACTGCGCTGGTGCGACATTAAAGAGCTGGAGATGCTTTGCTGGCCTCTGTGCTGTTGTTTTGGCTGTGCTGGCTGCTCCACAGCGCCTCTGCCACGTCGGCTGCTGCTACATTTTTCGCCACTTAATTTAAGGTTAAGCTTTACTCAGAGATTAGGCAGTATGCAATTCTACACACAAACAAAATCCCTACAAGATGATTCATTCTTCCTGCTTGTGTGTGGAAACAATTATTGCTGCAGTTGTAATGGAGTTCTTTACAGTTTGCATACGTGATGTGTCGCTTCTTAATGTGCTATTTGTGAAATTACCTTGTTTTTGTCTCCTGCAGGAGGAAATCAACGTGAGCTTGCTCGCCAGAAGAATGCCAAAAAGCAGAATGAGACGTCCAAAGGGAAGAGGGGAGATGATGGGCTTTCTGCTGCTGCCCGGAAGCAGAGGTAGGCAGGGATCCGCTTGGGATGCAAACGGACTTGCAGCAGCAAACCTCTGTGGTTCATTGTGATCTTTGCTGTTGTGCTGCATCAAAATGTGTCACAACCTTGTGTTTATGTGTGCGATGTGGAGTGTTTGATTCTTTTCTAATCACGCTCAGAACAGAACTGTGAGCTTACATCATGACCGCCAGGTTTAGTTGTTTTTTTATGCTTTTTTACTGTAGGGAGGCCCTGAGATTTCCAGTGCTGTAAATATCCAAATCACACTATCTTAGACAACAAAACAATCTATCTAAAAATTCTGATTGCGATTCTAACAGAGGAGTGATTCACATAAGCACATTAATGCTATGCGATGTTGCACCTGGATTTTGCCCATCAGTGTGTGTTTTGTCTTGAAATGTCCTGATTCTCGTTTACTCTTCTCCCTCAGGGACGCAGAGATAATGAAAGAGAAGCAGAAAAAGGCGGATGGAACGGGGAAGGGAACCACAAAGTCCAAATAATGAAATCGGTGACGGGTCCAACTCTTGTGTTACGAGGACATCCCGTGTTCAGCATTCTTCCTGATATTACTGAAAATGGATCTGTCATTTCTGTCTAGACCCAAGAATCTAGGATCCTACATTCTTCCCTACGACAAATGACACGGCTTGTTGGAATTATTTTACTCGGTGAAATTGAGTCAAGAGCAAGTTATTGGTTCTCCCACTTTGGTGCTGCATGTCTTGTTCTAAAGGAGCATCAGTGGTGTAAGCAGCAGGAGATGAACAAACAATTCTTAACAGAACGCATTGGTGTAACAGTTGTGTATTTTTGTATAAAAGTGGCCCCTGCTGGTTCCAAATAAAGTATCTTTTTAGTTCATGCTTGCTTGAGTTATTCTTTATGTAGGTACAGAGAGGGCAGCTCTTTGAAAATTTCTGTTCTGGAAATGGGCAAAGGCAAGTGACATTCGAATGTAACAAAAGTGAATATGAAAGTGGGGGTAGATGATTGATCATGATTTAAACTAATTGACCAGTTACATCAGAGGTCCTCCAGCACTGCATATTTTCCTCCTCTCTCCATTTGCTCACATGTGATTTGCTAAAGCAGGTGTAAATTACATCAAATGAAGATATGAACACACTTCAGAAACACGATTTTGAAAAGTGACATCAAAATTAGGTTAGTTAATTAGGTTTAGTAGTATAATCCAGATAAGTATGTCTGCTTTGAGTCCAAACCTCTATGAATAACAAAATGTCTCCCATCTGTCGCTTCAGGTAACTGTGTGTTCTGTGTCCTCTCTCTGTGTTGTGTAACATTAGGGACTGTCAAATTTACTGTAATGAGTCACTGTGGTCGGAATAATGCTGTTGTGACGTATCGACCACTAGATGGCAGCATACACAACGATATTGGGTAACAACATTTGACAGATTTGTGTTGCACATTAAACCATTATGTTTACCTGTTTAACATCCAATACAAAGCACAATTAGTCTGAGACCTCTTGAGGTGAAAAATAGCTTATTGATTGTTTTGGGTGTTATACATACATTATAAAATAACCTATATCATAAATGATGTAGCTGACTGGCACCCCTCCACCCCTGCCTCATCTGCTTTGTACTATAAATTACCAAGTACGATACTTCACAAGATACCAAAGAATAGCCATTTACCACAATCCACAAGAATTCAGACATACAGTTTATATGATATGATGCACACTGCAGATATGTGACAGATGCATGGTTTATTTACATACATGCATGTTGGATTAATATTGTGTGCAAATTTAAATGCACAAAAACGTGCAGAATTCTGATCTGCAAACACTGCGTGTAATCAGAATCAATCATCAATCAGGTTTCAGGCATTGAATGGAATGCAGCCATTAGTGATGTTATCAGTCACATCTGTGTGACTGACTTATATTTATTGATTACAGAATAATTGTCGTACGAGTACAGCTAAACCCGTTGAGGTTCTGTGACAAGTACAGACCAAGGGAAGAGCTCAGTGATAATGAGAGCTGCAGAAAGGCACCAGTCAGAAAATCTATTAAAATTCACACAAAAAGCCTCATTTCATTATGTCCTCTCTGCTACATTTTGCAGAGTTACGGGAGCTCTGAGTAGAATGCTTTGTCGGAGCAGAGCTATTGCCAGAGACGTATTTAATGTTGTGTAAAGACGGTCTGTCCTAATACACATCACTGAATGGGCCGGTGTCAAAGTACAAATTTAGGAGAAGATGAAGTTGCTGTTTATATAGCCAATGTTAAATGTAGGCTATAAGCTTTGTCACAGCTTTTTTTTTTAAATGGAAACAGCTGCCCCTGACAGCTGGAAATGTGGTTGAGTATAGAGAGAGAGAGAGAGGACTCAGCTATACAGTTAATGTGCAGGCTATAAAAACAGAAACAATGAGCTAAACGAGGATGAAAGCTCCTTAGAGCTGCAGAGTTGGGCAGTAATTCCCCTTGGGGACTGGGATTAGACCTGAAGCCCTTTCTGTCCGAAATACATCAGTTTACAAGAAACAAGATCCAGTTCCAACTTGCTGCCACCTAATTAGAGGGTCAGTAGACAACAGTGCCACAATAAGGCTGTGACCTCAGAGCTGCTGGGTGCGTGTCTGTCTATGCACGCTGTCCAAAAACAAGGTTCAAAGTCATACCTATTGTCATTGTCATTGCATGTTTGCTCAAAGTGCAGTGTTTTTCCTCAGACAGCACATCCTCAAGGAAAAAGGATTTACAGCAGTTCTTCAGGGAATCCTGGCCGCTCAGTTAGACAAAGGTCATGTGATGAAACCACCCCATCCCTTGTTTGGCGTGGGACCCGTTCACATCACATTATCGTCATTATTCTACTTTATCCCTGTGCCAAAGTATCACTCAGCGGCCTACGTCACGCTGAACAGACTATTTGAAGAAAAATTGTGATTATCATGTTAATCGTCTGGTTGATGAATATAGTTATGGACAAGCGGTCCTCCTGTGTTATAATGAAAGAGCTGAGGATGAAGACAAAAAGGATAAATCTGTAAAACGCTGGCACCAGTTCAGCCAATTATATAACGGCTGCACAATAACTGATGGATGTTATGAAACAGATAGCTCAGGCCCGGCCTTGTAAGGGGTGCATAGTTATTTTGTACAGTAAACACAATAGCACGTCTTAACATCAAAACTCTTCATAGATACACATGAGGTAGAACGAGCATAAACCATAAACTGTAAATACACATTAATTGGCTTAACAAACTGTTCTTACCCAGAACACTGTTACATTTAGTCCATGTTGTTGTAGATGATTTGTGTGCAAAATAGGTCACTGACTTTGTGTTTTTGTAAGTTGGAGCATTCTGGAGATATTTTATATTTTTTTTAGATATTATAGCATCACATATTTATACTGATATATTAAGCTTTTATTGTGGCATTCATAACTCTTTATCTTTCCTCTTTATCTTTCATAACTCTCAATCTTTCTGATGTTCCAAAGTAACAGCGCAGGGTTCCACAAGGGTCCATTCAAAAGGCCGACAGACCTCTTAAGTGAACGCCAAATATCTCCAGAATGCTGCGACTGACCTTTTGTACAGTAAAATCACTTTAAACAACAGCTTGAATGCCTGAAAAGCTGAAAAGGTAAATGTAAAAATGCGCATGAACGTATTTATGTGCATGCATACATCTTTCATAAATGATGAAAAGTGTCAATCATAACTCCTGTCCTGGCTGTGTAAGCTGTCAGCAGCCAGAAAGAGGCTGTCACACTGTGTCAGAGTGTGTGAGAGAGAGAAAGAGAGAGAGAGAGGGCCGGGGGGATGGCTATGTTTACTCTTTGTTTTCATTAAGGTTTACAGTGGCTGGGCTCTATTTGTCGTTAAGCAACATATACAAAATTATTCCCATGGTTTATTTCACCAATCAGAATGTAAGCACAAGCAATTTGACCTTGCAATGATTTTCTTGGATTATTTAAAGACATTTTAATATTGTAGCCTATGTACAAACACCTATACACAAGTATCAGAGTCAAGTTTGTCTGTAATATGGTGATATTTTTGGTTATTAGAGGATGAGTTAAGATAATCGATTGGCAAAGATCTAAACTATAGTTACACTCCTAGTTTTGAAGAGAGGTGAGGTTGTGTAAGACATGGGGAAGGTGGTGTCAGATGAATATAGAAGCTCTTCCAGTTCCTTTTATTAACTGTGAAAAGTAAATCTGGTTTTCAATTTCACCATCAACGAACCGTTGCCATGAAATGTGCCGTGCAATCAGAACTGAAATGCAGGCTGACTGTAATTGTTTTCAAGGCCGAGGCAAACAAAAGACACATTTCACAGCACAATGATTTGTTAATAATGAATACCAAATTACCATCTTTGCTCCTCATCAAATGGTTAGTGACAGAGGATGAGACGCTGGTGTAGAAAGTAAATGGAATCTGTCACATGGCGCTGGCGTCAGAGGAGAGAATACGCTGAGATTCAGCAGGTTTCAGACAGACTAATGAATTCTCCGAATGGAAGCTGTGGAGAGATGGCGAGAGACAAAACCGGTCATAGCAGAGGAGACGATGTTTTAAGACACTGGGCAGGCTTCTGTTTGTGTTAATTACTCTGTCATCATGAAGAAAACATTTAATGCAGTTTTCATAAAAGAGTGGTATGGTCAAATGGGAAACAAATGGATATGAGCACTCTGTACAGATACAGTCTGGTCAGTATTGGACAATTACTCTGTTACTCTATTATTCTGCATCCATTAGGGCCTTCACACACACACATTATGTGCAGTCTGAGGGTGTAAGCCTGTTGTTCCTGCTGCCGGCTGATCTCTGTCACAGCAGAGCTGCTTGGACATCAGTAAGATGAGATGTGATCAAAGAAGATGTCTGAGCAGCAATTTCTGTACAGAAGTTTGTTGATGTAGTGGCTGAATTTGGTTTTTAAGGGGGGCTCCAACAATTTTACATATAGAATTTGGCTCATCGCTGTTGGGGAACACGATTCAGCGTGTGAAAAAACTGTATTCAAGCCTTTGTGGCTTTGACATGCAAAGTCAGGGAAATTGACCCCTATGACATCACAAGGGTTACTACCTATTGGAGCTTTACACAAGTGGTGGTGCAAGACTATGATTTTGTGATGTCATATACTGTAGGTTAGTACACAGCTCACCCCTGGGTCAGTTTTAGGATCTGTTCAACTGTGTGTTACAATTCAAGAACGGTTCTTGTTTGCATACCATAAGTTGGCAGCATATTGTATACTGACAATATACACAGGTTCTGATTCTAGGGGTTAGTGTAACGTCTGTGTGTTTGTGAGATTCACAAAGCTGGCATTCATTCAGAGCTGCAATTATGTTTGTCTCACACAAATATAACTGGTGTGAGATTTCAAACCACCGACCACGAGGCGAGAGAGAATGGCGACGGTTTGAACAGAATATAATATGAATCAATCTTTCAGCTCGTTTCCTAGATTTGAGAGGAGCTCAAAATGCACTGCCAAACAAATTCTAGCGGGGAAATATTGCATGAAGTCTAACATCTTCCAATCACCAATCAGAGGACATGAAGGAGAGTTGTAGTCAGCTGATGTTCAAATAATGAACCATCAAACCTGATAACCAATGCATTCTGAACAGCAATTTACGGCGTCAAACAGAACCACACATGTATGTTTCAAAACCATGTATTTTATTCATTTATTTAAAAAATTAAAATAAAGTGCTTTTTATATACAGTATAATAAAAACAACAGTCACAATCTCAATGATACAAAAAATACAGTTTACAACATTATTATTTGTACACATCAAAATGAAAAATAAAATCATGCAGGCAAGACCACATTTGTCTAATAGTTCTTCAGTCAACTAAGCTTATGGTGTTCGGTTTGCTGAGGCGAAGCTGCTGCTGCTGCTGCGCCTCGTGGCCGAGCAGATGTGGAGGATTTGTTACCGTAATACTACACAGAGCAGCACACATGATTACTCATTCTTGATTGTGTCGTTTCCTCATAGCACGACTGTTAAAATCCCTAAACGAGACGTCGCAAGGGATTCGCCCGCTTTTAGCCATTTTTCATGTTTTGTTTTTTTAAAGAGATATGATACTTGGCTACATTCATGAAGAGTACAGCATGTCGCAATACTGGGAGCTACTCAAACAAATGAAGCATCAATCACCACGGCTCCTTTATTTGCCTTTTTAATGAAAAGCACGTCACTAATAAATACTCTTATCTCCACAACACCGTATTCATCTTTTTTGGTTTCACTGATATTTAAGGTCAAATGGTTTTGTAGCCCCTTCCTTTCCCATATTTGATCATTTGTGGGAACGTCATTCCCAGTGCTTAAGAAAGCCGTTTCCCACGAGCAAAAGCTTCAAAATTGATGACCACACTTTTGAGCAGCTCCCAGTTTTTAGTTACATTGTGGTTTGTGTGGATCCATTCATGTTGTCCCCGGGTTGAGTGGTGCCGCGGTGGAGTTTTAAGTGTGCCCACGGAGGGCTACAATCAAGCCACTCACCACAGGTCTGTTGTTGAGGTCACCGTTGGATGGTGTAAAATATGGCTAAAGGCAGAACGACGTCATATCTAAAGGCATTTTGAAGATGTATAGTGAAATATCAAGCATCTCAAAGCAGACAAGACATCCTCTGGTGTAGAAATCCTGTTTTAGTTTGCTCTGTACTCCATTTTTTTTTTAGCCATGGTACCTTTCTATAATATACAACTGACTGGGTTTGTGATACATTTGTTTATTTTGGTAAGTGTCAGCTCATCTGTCCATCCTCTATAAGCGCTTATCCCTGTGCAGAGGTCGCGCCGGGCTGGAGCCTTATCCCATCATTCAGTGAGGAAGAGGACAGATCACAAGTGTATCACACGGCTGACAGACAAACTCACTCTCGCTTACGGGCAATTTAGAGTTCCCAATCCGCCTAATCTGCGTGTCTTCGGACAGTGGAGGGATGCCTGGGGAACGTGCAAACCCCACGGAGAGAATGTTTCAATCAGGATACGATCCCCCTGGTTGATGAGTTCAATGTGACACTTCAAGGCGACGCTGATGCCACTCGTGCCTTGACATGCTTGATAAAAAAAAGCAGCCCGGGTGTTAAACTGACGGCGTACAGTGGAAAACGTGGAGCATTTTGTGCAAGAGGAGAAATGTATGCTGAAGTAGGCAGTATAGCACTATATGCAAAAAACATATCAGCAGTGTTCACTCTCTAGTTTCAAAACTATCTCTACGACACATCTTGCACGAGGTCCCTTGAAAACACACAATATTAAGTACAGATACTGTATATACACAACTGAAACAAAGGAGAAACCAAACAAAACACTGACCACTGTTTTGCGCAGTATGCTGTGCAATTACTTTGTCAAATTGATCGCAGTTTGTAGCATATTGTCATCTCAGTGTTCAATGTAGCAAAATGTATTTCTGTACGATACTGGAATATATACTGTGGGCTAACTCGATCAATACGGTGAACTGGTGATGCGTTCTAAGACAACTGGTGCCATACTGTCGCTACGGTGTTTGTTTTTTTAAATTTTGATCTATACAATACTATCAGATGACTGCATCTTTGGGAAAATCTGCTTTTAAGTCTCAAAGTCTACGCAATGTGGTTGCAATAGAGCTCACAATGGCTGCACTGGTCCCCTGTAATAACTGTTTTCTTTCTGAATTATTACTATTTTACTAGCAGCCCAACGTTTTGTCAGTAGTTGTTTTCGTAGAATACTATATGAATTTCACCGATATGTGCAAACCTGGAACGCCCTGAACACTTGTGCTTTCACATTAACGTAGCCTTTGACACGTGACCGAATGCTGTGGATAACACGGTGCTGCATCGAAGAAATGTAGGAAATGCGTGTGTGTGTGTGTGCCAGAACAGAGCTCTGTGCATCTACACACACACTTACGCGTAAGGAGTGCAACCGCAATCTTTCCAAAGCTATCGCACCGACACGACGCTCGATTTGGAATTCGTAACATACTGTGTGACCTTTTCACTCGGAGCCGATTTCCATTTTGTCAGGCACTTTAACACAGCGCGGCAGCCTTTCGTTGGTGCTGCCTCTTCAAATATCTGTTTTATCCTCGCGCTCATCATCATCATCAACACTGATAAGCTCCTAACTAGCCTGTACCTGTTTCAGTGTGGATGACAAAAAGGCCGAGAACGCCAAATCAAGTTTCTCGGGTTTTCACCGATAATCGAGTGGAACAATATGTTGATAAATTGTTTATATGTTAACAGTCTGCAGACATTTCCCGCACTTTTTTTTGTTTGTTATGGAAGAGAATCAGTGCCAAGGTACTTCCTGTGAGACCCACGTCTGGTCCGACACACCGTGTGCTCTTGGAGAGTGATCAACGCTAAGACATATGACGGGATGGACAACAAAAATGGCACTATTGCATTTAGATGAGACAATCAAGTTATTTTGGCACAGTGCACATGATGACTGTTGTCGTTGCCCTGAACGCGGTAGAGGTGTAGCTGTCCTTCCTAATGTCCTCTTCGGCCGCCGTAAAAGCGTCCTCGCGCTTCTCAGCGTGTGCCAAAAGCGAGGGGATTGAGTGTCTGAGTCAAGTCTATCAAACGTGATGGAGCAGGTAAGTCAGTGCTGAGGACCAGGGCAGTTTGCTTTGAAGACAGAGAGCTTGGGGGGGGGTTCCCCTTCAGGAGTTGACGCGGGGGCGCTCAGACGCTGCGTCATCATTTGTTTGACCGAAACGTTTCATCGGCAGCCACGTGTTGCAGTCGAGAGCTCTGTCCTCTCCCAGTCTGACCATGTTTTCATCTGTCATTGTTATTGTCCT
>OMOW01113245.1:0-12276 GCA_900312555.1 Lamprogrammus exutus | reverse complement strand
GGTCTAGCACACTGCCCTGTTTAAGGACCTTAGCTGGTTTAAAAGGTCCTTCAAAATCATCTGTGCTATTGCTCATGGTGGACTTACCTGTAAAATAGAAAAAGAAAAAAAACAGTAAAATTGTTCCAATTATCACACTAAAGGCAAGAAATCAACAGCAGGCCAAATATGACAAAACTCTCTCTTACCTGCTGGCCCTGTGGGCGTGGTCAACTTTCCATTTGACATGGAGGGACCCAGCTTTGCTACAGGTGCACTAAAAGTAAATCCAGCCTACAATGAGGGGAAAAATATTATTCCCAATGTTACCAGTGTGAGTACAATCTATTCCATTAATCTAATCTCTATTCTTTAAGGATCTCAATAATCTATTTACTTACTGAGGGGGAAAAGGAAGGTGGACTAGCAGCAGTTGCTTTGACAATGGGGGAGGCAAAAGTAAAAGGTTCACATGGGGGTGTTGAGGCAGTGGCAGGCTCCTGAAAAGGGGGGGTTAGAAAATAAATAAGTCAGTCCAGTGCACACAAAATGCCTTATAACCATTAAATGTAGGTGTAGTGGCACTCCGTCTTGTTTCCTCTTCACCGTAAATGTACCACTTCTTGGGGTAAGTCTAGCAAACAGCGTTTGTTACGCGCACGACAAGATGAGGTAACTTTCCTTTCAATGTTTTAGAAAACGCAAAATTACAATGTCAATTGTACGGTCAAAAAACTGTGTTGCTTATAACAGTGTCAGACTCTAAAGCTACTTTAGTAAACAATAGTGGCGTCACAGAACAAAGTTACAACATTGACGCCACCAAACTAACAGAGTTACAACATTGATGTCACCAAAACTAACAAAATTACAACATTGACGTCACATTTATACTTTACTAAATTATGCATTCTAGACCAATATGATCGCTATGAGCTCTAATGAAATCATCACTACCAATGTTAAATTGTTGCAGTGGGCGTCGCTCCTAAGAGTTATACAACAGACCTTAACTGTGACAGTGTCCTTGGCTGGAGTCACAGGCATGGTGTTGGGGGCTGAATTGACAGTGACAGAGGTGGTGCGGGATGGCAGGAGGGAGGAAAAGCTGAAGGAGGGCAAACTGGAGGTGCTGATGGGAAGTGAGACAGCAGGCAGGTCCGGTACCTCAACCACCTATCGTCAGAGAACAAACATGAAAATCACGTTGAGCTCAGTTCCCCGGTGTAGTGCTTTTTATTGGGAAAAGCAGATCATTTTTTCAAAGTTTCTGGATACAGAGCACTCACCTCATCCTCTTCAGGTCGTTTTAAGGAGGGCCGTGCACTGCTCCTCTCTCTCTTCATCTTACCCCCTGCAGAGCTGGAGCTGCTGGGTGCAGGCGTGCTCGAAAGAGGATAAACTGAGCCACTCGAACCAAATGTGCTGGAAAAGCGGCAAAGTTTAAGTTAAACAGAAGTGAACTATCAACAGAAACCAATTTAACATCCAAACCAGAAGAAAGGATTTAACTAGGGATGCTGTCATTTAGACTTTTTGGATAATAATTTTGGGCTAAATTCAGATATCAGATACTGATCAAACACGGCTTCCTGTTTTAAAGCTTCTTTTCCTCATACCTAAGTGTTAGACTATTTCCAATGTTTTAATACTTCCTAATACCAATATTTGACAAGGTCAAAGTGGCAATTTTGCTGCTTCATGTTTGTAAAAAGTGTACAAAAAAATCAAACACCTCTTAATACTAGAAGGGAACTCATTAGAAGTCTAAGAAGTCTGAAAATATATTTCAGTCCACCAGATCCAGATCTTGGGAGATCACCTTGGGGATTATATGCATAATTGTTTTTGTTCAGATTGCTTCACTGGTATAAAAATAAATAAATAAAAAGTCAACATGTCAAAAAAAACGCCCTATCTCGCAATGTTAAAGAAACTTGTAAACAATCCCTGGATCCGGACAACCATTCAAATTAAATTCCAATGGACCATGTTTAACCTGCCCACCAAGTTTCAAGAAGATTGGTGGAGTAAATTGGTGAGTAATCCTGCTGAAAAACAAAGAGACAAACCAACCAACACAGATGAAAACAGAACCTCCTTGACGAGGTGATAACGCAATCACAACCAGTCTCAAAACATACCATAGAACTGATTTAGAACACAACACTACACTTCATGTGATACTTCACAAACAAAACAGCTGTTTTCCTGTCTCTTCCAGACACCTGGTGAAAGCACAAGACAACATTGTAGCTGCTGCTGTCACTACCAATCACTCTGAAGTTATGACATAACACAGAAAAACATCTGTTGCATCTTGAGTTCCGCTGCAGTTGAAAATATGGATGCCATACAGCACTAAGCAGGTGCTTTAGTCTACTTCTAACACACAAACTTGATGAGTGGACAACTCTGAGTCCAAATACTGGGATGCTGGGCACATTTCTACTACAAAAAAAAAAATCAATTTTGAGTTTTAGGTGTAAATTTCAGGCAAATGGCTTCTCCTGTAATATTTCTTGAATGCCTCAACACTACAAAGAGGCTGGTAAATCACCATTAATTAGCTAGATATACTTCAGAAATTAAACAGGTCAGTCAAATATCAAAGGAGACACCTGGTCGAGTAGTAGTACTGCATATTTGGAAGCAGTAACAGCAGTGGAGAGCTGAACAACATTTCAACAAGCTGATAGCAATGGTCACCAACACAATTAACACCTAGTTACAAAATTATCTTAAGTTTCCTACAGCTACAATTACCTTCTTCACTAATTAAGTTATTTCATAATATTAATTATGTATCACCTTTTAGATGGACCTGGGGTAGCGGCGGTTGGTTCAGGTAGTTGTGGTGATTGTCTTGTGGGCTAAAGGAACAAAACAAAACATAAAATTTGCATTGAATATGACATAGAAACCTTTTGAGTGCATCTAAAACAGAAAATTCATGTGGTGATGCAGCTAATAATAATAATGCAGTTTCTCACTGTGTCTCTTGGAGTTCGGTCCAGAGTTCGGCTCAGTCCTCCGGGGGTCAGAGAAGGCCTGAAGGACACGGATCGATTTCCAGACACCAACACTGCAGCAGGGATCACAAGCTTCTGCACTGGTGGGAGGGTGGAGTCCAGCTGAATAAAAAAAGTGACAAATGTGTGAACATCTTCAGCCAAAACTGCATTAAAGAATGACTAAACTGGGTAATGAGATATAATTCTTGTCCTCATGAGTGCAAAGCACCTACTCATTCTATTATGTCTGACAGCAACCTGAACAGCTGGTTAGACTGAACATTCACACTGGGTTCTACCACACCCTTGCAGCATCACAGTAAGCTCTGGTATTGCACTACTTCAGGTATGGATAACTGCATTGCTCCAAAAGTCACATAAAAGATCACTCTCGCTTTCAGCAGTTTTTCTTGTTTAGAATTCAACCGCAAAATTTTTTACCTACACACAACCCTTTTTTTGGGGTAATTTTAGAGGGAGGTCCAGTTAGTTGGAAGACATTCTTATCTTGAACCTGCAAGGGTCAACCCACCATTGTAAAATACAAACCAGCTGGTGCAGCTGGAAATGCCCAGCAGTTATGGTGGAGGACCAGTCTAGTCCAGAGCTGGCACAATTTAACAATAGACTACATTTAACACAGACACACCAACATATACACACTTCAAACTTTTGCTCACAGGCATTGTCTATGTGCATACACTTCTGAACAAAGACGCATGCAAACACGGTGAACAGCTGTGTCCCACCCGAGGAGTATGTTGTTAACCAGTATAAAGGAGCCCAGTAGTACAGGAAATGACAGGCAGACAAACCACAGCAACTGCTGCAGGGTTTGTACAATGTCGTCCCTGTTAATATCATTAAAGCCTTCTCTTATGCTACACCCATGCAGCATAGATGTGAATGTATTTGATGGTTTGTGTAGCACACCCACTATAAGTCCAGCTAAAATTAAAATGAATATTTTTACAACATCTAAACAAGTTCTTTCCTTTTCTTCAGAGGAAGCAATCAATACTCAATTTGACATTTGTTGGGCTTACGAAGGCTTCACACATCAGTGCAAATACTAGGAGGTGTGCCAGTGCATATTCATTGATGGAAATGGTGAACACGTTTGCCTACAGCCAATTAAAACATTTTATTTCAAAATGTATCATCATCAAGCAGCACTCTTCATGGCATGACAGTGACAGTCTAAAAGGAGCTTATTTTATAGGCACAAAAGTGGCCCTGACTATATGATGCTAAAATAATAATAAGTACAAGAATCATCTTTTTAGCTGCAATGTCTCACTTCTGCCTCCAAGCACAGAAATGGCTGTGTCCTGCACCTCGACTTGTTGAATGGACTAACATACAAACATCCACATGGGAAAAGTGCACTCAATACAATTTTGCAGGCAAGATAGCATTTAGATGTGGCATGTTGAACACATTAAATATACCTGCAAATGCAAAAATTGTGCGCTAATTCTTCTTTTCTTTCAACACTATTAACAAAACACTTCTTCTCACCTCACCTGGTTTGTAAGCTTCTTTTACCAGAGCAGGTTGGTTTACAAAGCATTTCAGGCATTTTAGCTGTCAGTCAAACTAGCAATGTGGATAGCTAAAAACTGTATGTTTTTGTTGACCTAACCATACAACATTGCCAGAGGAATGATTAAATCTACACTTACCCGTTTCTTTTTCGACTGGAAATGTGAAAGCTCTAGATTTGTGCCATCCATTGACTGAAAGAAGAAAGCCCATGTGAGAAAACCATATTATTTATTTAAATAAAATCATTACAACACTAAAGTGGAAGGTGATGAACAAATTTTAGGATTACAACTTTTAAAGAGTAGGGTGTTTTAGTAATAATGACAGAGTTATGTGTATGTTATTTTCTCTTCTTTTGATGTAATGCAGGTACAATGTGTCAATGCAAAACAATGAGAATATGTATCTTAAACATTAAAACAAACATACTGCTGACAGGGGGGATGAGGTTGCAGCTGGGATTCTCTTGGCATCCTGCACCAAAAAAAAAGGACAATATAATGCTGCTGACACCAACAAAGACATTACTACCAAAGTTTAATAATAATAATAATACATTTTATTTTTATAGCACACTTTAAAATCCAAAGACACAATTCAAGCTTAATTCTTGTTTGATCAAAAGAGATGACAATGTCTGCTTGCTGTGTGTGTGTATGTGTACTCACAGCCAGAGGGCTAGACATGCGCTCCAAGGACTGCAGGACGCGTCTAGCTGTGGCACTGGTCACTCCACAGGGCTGAGCACCAGCAGGCTTGGCCTTGATCTGTCTTCTCACCGGGGCCTAAATATCAGATCATCTCATTTAGTCTCACAATTAATAATACTGATACATTTGGACATTGATCCTGTGGCATCAGTATCACAACTTATGTGTTGTATACATACAAACATTTCTATGAATACTTTTTGACAACCAAACTCATTAATGCACATGTGGAGTACAACTCAATAACAACAATGCATTCTGATGTCACAGTCGCACACTGTTGGCATGCTGGGTGATTTAACATTTTGCTGTTGGTTAGTGAGTATGAGGTTCTGGGCCGTGTCTAACCTGGTAGGGGACACCAGGACGTGTGCGAGAACTCCTGACAGCAGCTGCCCCACCGTAGGTGGTCTTCCCAGGGTAGAATGGTGAATCACCAAGCTGGCTGGAGTTCAGCACTGTGCTGTTTAATGATGACTGGAGAAGAGAGGGTCAAACTGTTATACATCGCAGCAAAATAAGATGTTAAGATTAATTACAAAAGGCTACAAAATATCATTTCAATAATGCTATAGGATTTTTGGAATAATTCATGGTACTTTCAAAAAGATTTACATACAACAAATCCGTGAAACAATATTTAATAATGTCAATATCATGACTATGCTGACAGACCTTGTATCTGACTGACAATCGAATACTCACATTGGAGGACGTTCCAAATACAGACAGGTTGAAAGCAGGCCTTTTCAGACTTGAGTGGGCAGGCTGGGGCCCAGAACTGGTTCTGTCCATTTCTGGGGACCACAACTGAGGAATTGATGCCGTTTTGGAGGTGGGAACATCTGCAGAGAAAACATTGCATGTGTTAGATTGCTATCAGAGAACAAAAATGCAGTCCGGGTCTGGACCAATCCACATCTGTCTTGGCCACCTATCTACATTGTTACTCAACAACCCAATATTTTTGAAGACATAAACTCATGTCTTCAGATGGATAGATGAAGACACACCACCTTTTGCTAACATACTCTGTACCTTTGTCAGAGGCTCGAGAGGAAAAGCCACTTGTGGTGGAGATATTGTCATCTTCATGCTGTGAAAGGTTGTCCTTGATCTCTTTTACCAAAGAGAAGCCTGTGGTAAAGGGCCCAGGGGCTGAGGAGGTGGAGGGTTGACAGAAGAGGCTGCTGGAGGCACCCAGGACTGGGGAGGACACATCCATTGGGGGAAAGTGGAGGTGGGAGCGATTCAGTGGAGGTCGAGACAGAACATAGTCCTGGAAGTTCAGGGATGCTCTGCTGGTTGAGGGCTCTGAGCATGAAGGAGAAACCAGAGGTGGGCATGCTGGCACGAGGACTAGGCATGCAAATTTTAAACAATTTCCTAAACTGACAGCATCTTAGATTTACATTTAGTCATTTGGCAGACGCTTTTATCCAAAGCGACGTATGTAAGCGATTTTATCAATCAATAATCGATTTACCGTTAACACCACTATGGGCAGCACTCACAATGATGCCCTATTAGAGCAGGGGGGAGTTGCCACCATTAAGATGTTTTATACACATTAAAGACACTTCAAACACACCTCAGATTTACAGTGATGCTGTGAGCCTCAATTCTTTGGGGTTTTGAAAATAAAATAAGTTACTTAATAAAATACTTAACTAAAGACATAAGTAAACATTCAAATCCATTTACTGAAAACTTTATTTTTTGCAACACAACATGGTTAACGGGATACTCAGTGGTAAATCTTACCATAAATTAGAAAATAAAGCTTGTCCAGATCTCCTGACAGACATTAATCTTCCTTATTTTTTATTACAAATACAACTTCACATGCACTTCTAAATAAGTTTACCTGATCAGATGGAGCAAATATCCAAGGATAAACAAAACATATTAAATACTACTGACTTTTCCAGCCAAGTATTTGGGAATTAAGGGTCCAACAGAAAGCTGTAATAACTTTTGGGTTCTCCAAGCAGCTTTTTGTGAGTCTGAGCTACTGTCCTGAAAATAGTCCATTGTTCCAAAAATAAAAAATACAGGTCAGAGCCAGTTCATTAAATTAAATAAATCCAAATCTCTTTTTCCAAGTAGATAAAGTGAAAAATAATAATACAGAAATTAAATAATTACATTGTCAATTAAATGTTTTCCATTTAAATTCTTAATAACAGTTCATCGATAATCGGTTCATCTTTAACACCGCTAATGAGGACACCGCAGCAAAAGGGTCAAAAAACAGTATAGATTGCTCACCTGTGTTACTGGTGCTGGGCTCTGGGGAGTCTCGTCCATTGATGGGAGGTGGTCCCTCCTCACTGCCATTAGGGGGAGGTGGTTGGCTGTTCTGTTCTGTACCTTGTGCAACCCCTCCTTCTTGAGGATCATCCCCATTCTTGAAATATTTCTGCAGCCAGGATGGAACTATGCTCTTCACTGTGTCTGTCACTCTACTGATCAGGCCTGACTGCTGCTGAGAAAAACATGAGGGGGATAAAGTAATTGAGATGCAGAGAAAAATTAAATATTGGAAGAAAGATTTCACTATTATAATTTGCTAAGTACACCAAACAACATTAAATACTTTATTCTAATAAATTGCACAGCTCTATTTGCAATGAGAAGCCATTCCTCCCCCAGTGTTAAGTATCAAGCTCAGTGTGACAGAAACTGGGTCAGGCTTTTATGAAGCAGTGAGCAAGTGACGCTGCTCTGGATTGAACTCAGGTCTAATGCTGGCTGAACTCCAATCGTTGAGGATGTCTTCAGAGCAACACTGTGCACGCTTATTTTTTGTGGTTTTAAGTTCAGAAAATATGACTCAAACCTTTGAAATGTCTCTCTAACACCCTCTCCATAAAGCTTAGTAACTAGGGGAATTAATATGAGAAAATGTGTTCTACATTTAGGGCACTATTCAGGACTGAAACTGTTGGAATGTGAATTTGGGCGAAGACCTGGGATTCAAGATGAAAATACACTACAAACAAAAATGGAATTCAGCATGTTTAAATACAGTTGAACGTGGTGCTGTGCAAAAATGTTGGTACACTGAATAAGAGTCTGCTTCTTTGATGATGTTGCAGCAGATGAGTGTCTGCATGCAGAGTCAAAAGAACCTGGAAGAAAATATTCCTGGCTTGACTTTATCAGCTGTAGCTTTGGGTTAATTTCTAGATCTGACAAGACTACAAAATGAAAACCTTGGCTGCTGTCTCTGCAAGCTGGTTTCAATAATATTTATAAAAGAATACTACAATTAAAAGTTGCAAGAGAATACTGGTCAGAAAAAGCATACAGTATATTCCAGATGCGTACTGTGACTACTTGTTTGTTCGAATATCCAAGCAATGGCAATACTGTGCCGTGCTCCTGTGACAAGAAAAATGATGGGAGAGGGGAGAGGTTAGAAATACAGCTCGCTTGCTGGGTCAGCACTTCATATATGCAGTGTCCAACCTGTGGTGGCTTTCTGCATCTGATAGGAGCCATATGTGCCACTTGCTTTCTACTTATCAATACACCAGTGGGCCAGCCTTCACATCAAACTGTCTGAACTTGCAAATACACACGATTTAACCAGTAAAGAGCCAGTCTATAACCACTAGAGTGCAGATTTGCGTTGGTTTACACAGGCTCTGCATGTCCTGTGGACAGTATCATGAGAGCAAGGGACACAAGGTCAACTGTCATTTATCTCCCAGGAAGCCATCATTCGACCTAAAACACATGGCTATTTTGATTTAATATGCAAGAGCCTGAACTGATCTTCCTTTTAATGCAAAAACTGATACTCTAACAGCAACACAGCACAACACATTTCACCAGAGCTAATGTGTTTTGGGGGCATGACTCAGGATGGTAGAGTGGTTGTCTAGCGTTTGGAAGGTTTCTGGTTTTGATTTCGGGCTTCTCCTAGAGAGCCAGTCGAAGTGTTGTTGAGCAAGATGCAGAACCCCGAATGGGTGATGCGAGGTCATTGTAAAGTGCTTTGGAGAAGAGCGCCATTAGTACAGTCCATTTACCATATAAATACAATCCATTTATTTTACTACAAAAAATTGGTTGTTGAGGCGAGTCGGCTTGATCAAACGTAGCAAACAGAGACAACTTCCAAATGTGTGCAAATACACTTTGAAAATGATAGTGAAAACCAACGCAAATTAGAAGACGGACCAACAATAAATCATAAATAAGACAACCAGACCTGCTTATCGACTTACTGGCTGGAGATGAAAACAGCTAAATACTTGACCTCATATTCTTTATAAACATTGGCCATCCATATACTCCTCCAACTACAGTGTTAATTATTTCCTAGAAACTGAGCAAAAGAAACACCACGCCAGTGAGAGACAACCCATCAATGACAGGTCCAGTTCACCTTGTCTAACCATGGTTCATTTGTTAAAGTGTACAAAGTTCAACCACTGTTATGTAGTGGAGTCGCCAGTAAATACAAATGTCAGTGTGCACAAGTCCTTCTAGGCCTTACCAAGTAGTTTAAATCGATGTGGCCATATAGAGAAGTTATCTCATGTTTTACCTTGTGGTCAACAGTGTGATATGAATGTAATTTAATGCACATGAATTCTGATACTGTTCCATTGTTAAGATGAAATCTCCAGAACTTCTTTAGTATTGAGAACGATATGATTGTTAAAAAAACTCAATTCAATTTAAATGTACTTTCTGGTTAACCTGGTTAACCTTGACAAGAGAGTTGTAGATATCTGTAGGTTTTAAATTCAAGTCGTTCACTGTATTTTCAACATGAGAAATAGTAGCTACACAGTTCAGACTTGGTAGCACAAGTTGTGAGATGACGTATGAGTGTGACAGCGCAAATGTTCCGTATCTTAACATTCTGCCTTTACTTAAGAAACAAAAATATGGATATTAACTGTTGGTATATAGACATTTAGAATATTTAAATAATAATGGTATATTTCCAATGACATGACTGTGACATACATCTTAACTGAAGACCAATGGGCAGTACTATTTATTAGAAGTGGAGGTGACAAAGGAAAAAGCTCACATCTCTATACATACAAATTAAACAATACATAGATCACATTTGCCAGTTATTGCATTTGTTGGTTTTAGCTGAAACAGTCCCAAGCATTTCAGGCATTGTTGTGGTGCTTGCCGACTAGGTTGTATTTAAGATTGGGACCAGCCAGATTTTTCGTGAATGTTGATTAAGTGGTATATAGTGTTTTATCAAATTCTTGGAACTGATAATGCATATCAGGATAGAAGAGATAATCCTGTGAAATATTTACTAAAATAACAAATCTGTGTAAACTGACACTGTAAGAAAGAAAACAGAGCAATCGAGGGGCCAAAATTGGAGACATTCGTCAATAATCACATATTTACAAAGCTTTACTTAAGTAAAGCCACTCGGGCAACCATGTGGGTTCCCAACCAGCCAATGCTTCCTACGCAATCCAGCTGGCTCAGATTTAGCTAACGTTACGTAGCCAAACATTCACAGTGCAATGACCGTTTCCCGAAAAGGTAGCTTCTAAACGGAGTTGTCTCCATGAAATACGTGAACGTGAAGCGTTGGACAGTGTAAATCGAGCGATAAACGATCTCGTAACTACAACAAGGCTTAGTGCGATGCCCTCAAACTTAGAAACCGGAGACAACAATGCGCTGCTTGCTAATGTTAGCCTACTAGCCAGAGCTAGCTACTTCAGCTACTACTCAGAATTCCACTTCCTTGCTTTCCCGTTACATTAGTTAGCAACTACCTTGCTAACGGTGTATGTGGAACAATGTTTATATTGTGTAAATGTTTAACCAAATACACATTAACGAGTCTAAACAACCCATAGTATCGCGTTTTTTACTTGTCAAGACCGTATTGTTTGTCATAACTAGCAGCAACTTGCTAGATCGCTAGCATTTCCTGAGCATGCTAACAGCGCGTGGAGGCCACGAGCGTTAACTCACAGCAGGCCACAAAATGTCTCCAAGCAAACAATAACAGGACCTCAGACCAAGTGACACTGCATACATCATAATGTCATCGACGTATGCTTTAGACGCTAAAAATGCAATTTCGTTTACCTGTTTATTCTTGGCGTAAGGTTTAGAGGCGATGTGATATCTTCTGCTTCTAATTTTCCCTCCACCCGTGGCCGCCATGGCTCTTTCGTCTGTCTATCGGCGTTTCGGCGCCGGATAGCTGTCAGCGGCCACTCACGAAAGGACGTATGGGTAATGTAGTCGTGGAACATAACAAAGCACTGTGTAGTTGCACTCCGTTAAAGTTACAACATTGACATCACCAAAATAACAAACATACGACATTGACGTGTCATTTATACATTACTAAATTATGCATTTTAGACTAATATGAACCTTATGCATTACTTATCACCTAGTTCATCTTTGGCTCTAGCCAAACATTCACAGTGCAATGACCGTTTCCCGAAAAGGTAGCTTCTAAACGGAGCTGTCTCCATGAAATACGTGAACTAAATTATGCATTTTAGACTAATATGAACCTTATGCATTACTTAAAACAGTAATGCACAGTGTAATAGATGAGGGTTTTGACCCAACTAACACAATTATACAATTAACCTGCACTGTGAATTATTCTATAGCTCTTGATATTGTATCTTTCTCTTTATATTGTGGTCTTGTTTTGGATGGCGTGTCTTTGAACTGGCTACGGTCGAGCTTCGATGTTTGCAAAGAGGCAAAATGCATCTAATCTTTTCTTACTATTATAATTGGAGAGAGAGAGAGAGAGAGAGAGAGTCCGTCAATACATCCAGCATCATTCCTCCAATCGCCTCCAAACTTGCCAGAGACATTGTTCAGGGGTCCGAAATTTGCATAGGGTGCTTTTCATTTCATTTACATTTTTATTTTATTTTTTATTTGCATTACCAAACTATAGTATTATAGTAGTGGGAGTCCACTATAGTAGACATGAATGGAACCACCCTAGCATATTGCAGTTGTTCATGACATCATGAGTTGTT
>OMOW01113243.1:0-10021 GCA_900312555.1 Lamprogrammus exutus | reverse complement strand
AGTGCTTATATCCTCTGATCTAAAATCTACACATTTATATTCAAAAATTATAAAATGAATATTTAAGAGCAAACATGATTGGGTGAGGACCTGTTGTTCTCGACAAGATTGGATGGAAGTAGATTAACAGAAACTGTGTGTCTATAAAATTCACATCCCTGCTGCACTAACTCTTTCCTTCTGTGTGTGAGTGTGTATGTGTGTGTGTGTGTGTGTGTGTATTACCTAGCTGCTGTGGGCTCTAGTGGACGGTCCAGCTGAATAGAACACAGGGGTTCTGTGAAGACTTTGGCAGACAGGGAGAATCGTTTGTACTCTGAAGGGGAGATCAAGTAGAAACCTGGACAGAAGAGACATTTAGATTGAAATCTCGTCACAGACACACACACATTTGGAGAGATTTTTTCTGGCTGAGAGACAGCAAACATGTCTGCATTTTAAAATGTCCTCACCCTGTCCGTTCTTGGTGAAGACACAGGAGGCAATGCCGCTGATGTCTTCTTTACGGATGCAGTCGAAACGCACCTGAGGACACAGAAAACAAATGTCAGCAGATCACAGAAATCAAACCATCAAATTATCACTAAGGTAAGCGTATAAAATTCAGATAAAATAAACACTCCCTGACCATCCTATTCAGAATTCTTTTTCCCCCAAACACACACATGCACAGTCCTCCTCTGTGGCCATACCTGTGGTCGGAGGCCCGGTGTGTTAAAAAGGTGCATGTCTCCCAGGTTGGTCAGACACACCAGTGTGTGTTCGCTGTAGTCCTCCTGAGCAGTGGAATGGCAGACCACTAGGGCCACCTTCCTCACTCGACAGCCCTCGTGAGCCGTCAGCTTGAACTTGGTCTTATTGCTCACCCTGGGGAGAGAGAACACCTAGAGAAAGCAGAGGGTAAAGACATATAAAACGGTCACCAACATAGCTTTTCACTGTTGACCCTGAGCATCTTACACCTTACTTACAACTGCACTCACTGCCTCGCCTGCATCGCCACGTAGGTCCTATAAATATAGGACCTATTTAACTGAAGCTTGTAGTTGTGGTGGAAATGTGCCTAAATTTGGCTTCTGATGTAGGGCAATAAGAAAAATACATAGACACCGCCAATGCATATCTGCTAGTGCTCAAGTGTTTCCTTTGTGTGGATTTTCCCTTTAATTAATGCAGTGTCAGTACCAAGCACTACTGACATTTACCGCGCCGCGTTTTAGGCGACAACTTTCCACGGTGGACTGTGGAGTTGTTTCATATGTCTACTCCTTTACATTTCGAAGGAAAATAATGTACTTTTTACACAACTACATTAGTCTTTATAATGCACTGTGATATATTAAATTCTCCAATAGTATATAGTAAGTATAATTAGTATATAATAATTAGTTCAATCTGGGCTAAGAATTACAACATGCAGCTCACATCATTCATGCAGTTGTTAATTTAACATGAAAAGCTGGAATTTTGTTGTTAATACCTGTGTGTTTATACTAATTAAAAAAATGTATTGTAAAAGTACCATAAAAAGGCAAAATGACAATGACAGATTACACTCACAGATACATAAACATATGTACTGCAATACAGGCGTCTTTGTACCTTGAGCTGTTCTTCTGATGCGATGAGCACAGAGTGAGCGTTTGTCATATCTGGTGCGATGGCGAGGTCCTGGGAGGCTTCGTATGGGTCCGGTAGTGGTTTCCCCCGGCCGTCCAGCACACAGATGGATACCACAGGCGCCCTGTGCATCAGCTGGATCTCTTTACCCAGCACGGCCTCCACACACACACTGCTCTCACCGGCCCCGCTCCTCTCACACACACGCCCAGACCCCACGTTGGGCACCTCCAGAGCGTAGGCATACACACTGCCAGAGTTGGTGCCTGCCCACAGTGTGGGACCGTGGTGTGTACCTGGTAGATACATGAACAGTTAGTACTGTGTGAAAGTGTTAGATGCTGGGCACACACTGATTATACTTTGAACAAAAAACATTAATTAGACAAAGGGGGTGCTACAACCAAGGATGAAAAACAGGTAAGACTTTTTACTATTTCTTTGGGTTGGCAATTTAACTAATCAGTAAGACAAAATGCTTATTATCCACCAGTTCAGAGGTCATATTGTGATTGGGTGACCAGCATTCAGTGGGTGCCACCACATCTCAGTGTCACTCCCCTCAGTTACCTTTTCATTACTGCAACCTAGAAAAGGACACCAGCTACGATGCTACAAACTATCCAGCATCACTGGTAAATAATAACAACCTTTTAAAATCAACATTACTGGCAACAATATAAGCAGGAAGAGATGAGTAATACCACTCATCTGTCGCTTGGTTGAATTTACTGACATTTAGGACACTCAGAGTCCTAAACACTGCTCTGATTAGTTATTTTGCTGTTATAAAGCCAGACTTTTACTTTTATCTTAACCTTGATGTGTAAAATATTTATAATGTAAATTAATTGTAGAGGGGTATTGCTCTATCATCTTCCTCTATACCCATTACAGATGAAAATATGTCAAAGCCAATTTAAACAGATGATTCAGCATCAGCTATACATTGGTGTATTTTAAACCACTGGATTCAGATCACTAGTTTAATGATTAATGGTCCATCATAGGATACACATACAATAATTTTTCAGACGTTAAGATTGGTGTCATAGTTTCTGAGAAATGGGCAAACATACTGACAAATCCCCTGTCTTGCATTGTTAAAGAAAGCAAAAATAAAGTTCCTGTATTCAGATCCATGTCCAGCTCTGCCTCAAAACTCTAACCAACACTTCCC
Source organism: Lamprogrammus exutus (assembly GCA_900312555.1). Lineage (NCBI taxonomy): Eukaryota > Metazoa > Chordata > Actinopteri > Ophidiiformes > Ophidiidae > Lamprogrammus > Lamprogrammus exutus. The sequence continues at coordinate 7,221 of OMOW01113243.1, read as the reverse complement.
TGTCTTAAGTTCCCAATTACAAAATAGCACCAAAATCGGTCCTTTCCTTTTTGAGATACACTACTGACCACACAGGGACAAATGCTGGTGAAAACATAATCTCTTGGATAGAGGAAGAACGTGTTGCTGATCTTCAGCACCAAGCTTTGGAAATCATGGAACATCACTCCCCCTTTTGGACAATGCATATCATTTCTCAAATCTAGGACATATTGAGCAAACTCAGGTCTGTCCTCTAAAGATTAGGTAAAAAGGCATACAAAACAAATTAAATATGCAGATGCTTTATAGTGGTAAATACAAAGTTCAGTTCAAGTTGTCAACACGTAAGTAAACACACCATCACGTAGAAATGTATCAGCAAAGCACAGACATCGGACGACTCCAGACAGAGAGTCATCAGCTGATCGGGGTTCAATTCTTCGCTGTACTGGTGCCACATCTTCCTGCTCTGCCAAGGCAGCGTTGGCCTCCTGCACCTACACACATAACACGCAGTCACGATACACAGCAATTAAATGCAGCTTCCTCGACTGCTCTCCGCGTTTACCGATGAGAGCGAGGAAGATTTACCTTGCTGGTGGGCGTGGTGATGGTGCGTTTCTTCCCAGAAACCCTGCTCTTACGGATACGTCTGAAACTCTGTCGTAAAGATTTTTTCAAGGACTTGACTCTGGATAGGGGACCTTCCATGGCCAGGGAGTCATTAGGATGCAGGGTACATCTGGGGATAGATAAAGAGTAGTTGGATGATGCCCAAGAATTATGGGAGGCGTGGCAAGGAAAACTAATATTGTAAATCCCAAATTATCAAAAATAACATCCTAGTCTATGCGTCTCTATTGTGACTGCGCCCCCAACCTGGCCAGCACAGCATTGCGTCTGTGGTAGTCAAACAGGCCAAAGCCGTGACTCGTCCCAAAGGCGATCAAGTTCCACTCGGCGTGCAGCGCCACCGCTGTAACAGAGGCCGGGGGCATGCACTGCACCAGCACCAAGGGCTGAAAGCCGGGGGGGAAGGAGGGAGGTTTAAGACGTGGCTCCAGCCTGTCGTGGCCCTTCCAGGTGAAACCCTCCCTGTCCTGTAGCAGATCGACCACTGACACGTCCACCAAGTGATCTGACCGCTCATCACTCAAACCAAGAACAATCACCTGTAGACACAAGGGCAGAGACATTATGCCTCATTCTCTCTTCTAAATTGTTTTTGGCTGAACCTTTAGTAAGCAGGTGTTGTCTTTGGAGTCATTTAGTCGTAGTCATTGAGTAGAGCATTTCCTCAAGTTGAAACCAAGTGACGTGGATCATTGTTTATGAGCTAAGCACACACAGCAAGAAAGAGGCAGGCATACATGGAAACAGTCAAGCAGGAAAAGGTCAGTAGAACATTGGTTGTAATCACTCCAACTACTAGACATGTGGAATCACTGCAAATCTGGCTAAAATTTTTGACAGCTGAACATCATAACTCGCTGATCAACAAAACAAACAAGAGTGTGGTATGAGCAGGATTATTTAATGCTTAGCACAGTAAAACAGCATCTTTTCCATAAAAATGCATCACAACTGTTTGTCCACAGGTCAATTAAAAGGCACAAACATGAAATTGTAAAAGCATGACTTTTAATCTGTTTAAAAGTTCTATTTAAGTGTGTTTGGGAGACAGCTACTGAGGATGTATGGTTTATTTTTCCCCCAATTATACACTTTTTACTTGTTTTATAATGTAGATACTGCTAAATCAAAAAAGCTTTTATTTGCAAAAATGATTTCAACAATTCCATGTCTAGCTATTATGAAGTTTATTCTCAAGTTTATTTGTGAAGCAAAATATCACATACAACATTTTAAAAAGCTTTACAAGCCCAAAACAAAGAGGGTTCCAGACCCAGTCCAAGCTCTCTAAGAGGAAAAGAAAACCTTAGCATGTAAGGAAAGAACCTTGGGGGGGTAGAGGGGGGGGCGGAGATATCATCCAGAGAGCTCCTCTCCTTGGACAGCCAGGTTTGCAATGGAGGCCATAAATGGGAAAACGGGCAGTTACAAAGAAAGGAGCCAAAGCAGTGAAAAATACATCATAAGGGAATTAAATGTAATGTTATGTTAAAAATCCACTAATAATGTAGTAAACCCAAAAAGAGCCTAATAAAGTTTGTGAGATGGTGAAGAGAGTTCAGCAGAGGGCCTCTTGTTCACACAGCCCTGAAACCCCTCCTCCTGACATTATTAAAGAAACCACACAAATGTGCAAATAAAAAGCTGAGACAATGAGTGACAGAGCGATGTGTGTGTGTGTAGAGCACATATGCGTATGTAAATACTGTAAGTGTTCACCTGTCCAGCAGTGCCAGCCACCACGAGTTTGTTGCTGTATTTACACAGACTGATCTTCTGAATGCCCAGCCTGGGGTCATCGCTGTACGGGTCGAAGCAGCCCACCTACACACAGACAGACACATAAACATGAAAGCTGGACTTAGGTGGAAAAAACCCCCAAAACAAAACTATACACATGTTTCTTTTTTTGGATACGGTTTATGGACGGTGGCAGTCCTCCACCACAGCGTCTTACAGCCAGTTCAGATCGTGATTTACGCTGAAAGGGGCTGAAACGTGGGCCTAACTGTGCCAAGGAATGCCCAAACAACCCTGTAAAACTGGCAACAACGCAATGAGTACAGACGGCAGCTTACAGTTTCCATCACAACGTTGCTCTAATGTCTGAAAACAAATTTATGTCATTGCCTAGACGCAGCATTTGTTTTATGAATTTCCCAGAATGACATGCTGAGCTCTAACTGGTTACAGATGCGTAGCTATGGTCCTGATCATCTACACTCTTGCATCATATTGCGAGGTGCATTACGATCAGAATGTAATCCCATCTTCCAGACCACATCTGGTAGTTCCTAATTTAGTTCCAAACTTTTATCCGAAAGCGACTAATTCGGTCAGAATCTAAATAACAAGAACGCGTTTTTAATGCAAGGTGTAAATGCAAGTCCTGACATTGGATGCCATTATCCAGAAAATGTATCTTAATGCAAAGATTGTATTTTAATATAAGGCGTAAAAAGGGGCATTTGATCTAACCAGGCTTCAAGGAACAATCGCAATTTTAATCTGGACAGAGAAATGTCAAATTGTCCAAATGCCAAGAAGACAATTCCAACTTTCCTCAATCATATTCGATAAAACATGTTAATTAATGTCACTTTCACACACGCTGTAGGAATTCTTTAAAGAATGTCCCCTCACACGGGAGTTGTATCTTGGCAAAACATGGCGTAGGAGAGGCAAGTCTCACAGACACACACTGGGAGAAGAGGTCTGGTTTTCATTACAGAGAAAAAAGGGAAAGGCTCTTCATCCCATATGAGAGCCACATTCCTGAACATGCAGCTCTGTTACCACAGGATACAGGAGGAAAGGTGGGAGGGGAGAGAGAGTGAAAGAATGGAGAGAATAGGAAGAAAGGTAGGAGGAAGTAAAAGGAATGGGAAAGCAAACCAATTTACCACTTGGGATCAGTTTGCTTCATTATCCAATTTCTTGACAATTCCCAACTGAAACTTTAGCATCTAGAAATTAGATCACAAATCCTATATTCTCACCTTGGACGGACACCCTAAGACAGAGGAAGAAATTTAGCCAGAGAGAGAAATCTAGCCAGAATCAATCCACATGAAGTTTTGCACCCCATTTAAATGAAATTCTTCAGAGAACAGAACCCATTAAAACAGAATCAGACTGTGGTTTACTTAGAGTCAAAGATATAAAACAGAAACAATGGGCTGGGTCAGTAAACCAAACACATGAAAACAATCAGATGGGGAAATTACGCCGCAGATGTGCCATTACAGAATGGTGTGTGTGTGTGTGTGTCTGTGTGTGTAAAACACACTGTTTTCTTTCTCACAGTCAAATAAAAGAAGATCCCACGCCTGATCAGGAGACAAAACACATAATTCACTTTTCATTTGTTTGCGCTCCTCAGGTCTCACCTTTCTGAAAGGAGGCCATTCCTCTTCCTGCTGCACATCAGGGTCATTGCTAGGGTCCTGGGAGTCATCACTGGGGTCACAGTCAGTGTGGAAGACATTGGCTGTGCTGAGTTTGTATAGTGGCGTGAGAGCAACACCCGATGCATCCCAGAAACGCACAGTACCATCCTCATGTCTGCAAATTAAACACAAAAAAGACATTTACTTTATGTCCTAAGATCGCAGTATGAGGCACTTCCATCAACGTGCTTTGGTGACATACAATGAACTTATAAGGTCAGTGGTATAGTTTGAGACATAAGCCTCCATGCTAAAATGCAAATTGATGCTTGTATATGTAAATTCTCCAGATGACGGATATGAAAAAACAACAACATGGAAGGATGCAGCATCCACCTTTATAGCTACATTTCTCTTGCAGGTTTCAATTAATCATTCCATCTATATTTGAGCTTACAGAACAATAAGGTTCTATTCACATTTTGGCCCTGATTAAAAATATAATTATAATAGTAAGGTCACACTGGCATAATTATGCAAATTGTGTCAAGATGTCTTTATCCCCGTGGTAATGCAGATCTGCTTTGTTTTTTTTACAGCATAATGAAAAGTGTCTCCATTATCTAGTGGCATGATTAAAATGATTAAGATATTGAACAATTTTATCTGCAGTGTGAATATAGCCTGTGTGTGTTTGTGTGGATATACCCTGTTAATAGCAGCTCTTGTTGTTTGGGAGGTGGTGCCAAGTTTTTCCCTCCACATATGGGCCAACTCTACACAAACAAAGAGGGAAATGGAATGATGACATTATTTGGGAATGTTGTATAAAAAACAAAACAAAAAAACACACATATTCAACTTGACACGACAAAACATTCCCATCAAAATTTACTGTCATTGATATACACACAGATGAGCATGCATGTGTACACACAAACACACACGCACGCACGCAAGAGGCCACACATCTTCAGCTCACAGTGGTTTTGGCAGATTCGCTCTGTTGTTGTGCAAGCCTCTCTGCTTGGCCTCACGTAGGCAGACAATAATAACAAATGAGTGGAACAGCTGAATGAGTGCAATCAAACAGCTGATCTAAGCTACAAAGCCTCTGCAAAGCTTTTAACTGCTTGCACCTGCTCTTAAAGTTAACAGGCTACAGGCAGACTGCTGGTCAAACTTTGTCAGGATTCTTCATCTCTGAGCAGCTTCCAAGATGAGGCCGGATGAAGGTGCAAACAAAACCCTATCAAGATCAGTAAGGATGTGGTAGGATGTGTTCACACCAAACATTAAATATAAGTTTAAGCCAAGTAGTGTATTGTAATTTAGATGCTCGACAATTGAAGCGAAGCAACGTGTGTACAGTTTACATCTTTGCTCTCACGGCTTCTTGTGCATCTTACCCCGTGTGTGTGTTGGTGGCCCTGCTGTGCTTTGCCAGCACTGACCAGCCTCTCCCAGAGTTTGGGAGGGACACTGGATATATGGCAAGAGCACGTGATGGCTGAAGAGTGCAGGGGAGCCAGGTATGGAGAGGGCAGAGTGGGCCACCCTGGGGTCTGTAGATCAATTACAACCAGTTCCTCTTCTAGTAACACTACCAGTGCTGTTGGGTCATCAAACTCTATAAGGAGGGGATAGGAGACAGAGCATGAAGCGCTTGACTACATTAGAATTTTTGATGAAAGGGAAAAGGGAAGTAAATTGTTGAATCAATCAGGAAAGAGAATCTAAAGATAAGAGAGCTTTAATGGTGGCCAGCTCCTCACCTTTCTCTGGCTCTATGCTGTGGACAGTGAAGAAGTCAATGACTCGAGATGTGAAGTCCAGAGTGATGTGGTCTTTGTCCTGTTGGATGGTCAGACAGTGGCGGTCACCATAGCTGGCTCTGGGCATCCCTCCGCTATACAACAGCACCGGAGAACTGTGGCAAGGAGACCAGCAAACATATATGTTTGTGTCAATGTTTTCCAATGTCTACGCCAATAACAAGCAAGTGTTGTCGTTTCATTATAATAATCTAAAACAATATAATGAATCAAAAACTTGCTTAAGACTACAGGGATCAAAGGCGCTCAATGTGGAAAAATCCATGACAAGGGAAGGGTTAAACACTCACCCTGTATGCGTTGTCCTCCATAGGATCTTGTTTATGGCCTTACAAGGGAATGGGCCTGTGGCAGACAACCATCAATAGTTACATAGTTAAATAAAATAAAATGCAAGAAAACATATTAGGTAAGTGTACAAGTGACAAACATGGTTCATGTAGTCTTTATGAATTTACTTTCTGTCTCCTCTTTTTGGGCAGGATGGTACAGGAATACAGGTGCGGAAAAACTATGTATGTAAAACATATACATGTGTATAGAGGTTTGATTTCCAATTCAAGTACAGTTTAGCAGTTCATTTAAATGGACCACAGAGGAGCAATTGTTTTTATTTATTTGTTATATTTAACAGGGACCATACAGGGACATTGTTACATAGAATGTATCAGATGTCAAATGCTTTAGCTGGTATTGAAACCTAGAGACTAATCACTCCTCATGAGGAATGAATACCAGAGCTGAATGGGAATGTGTTTAAGAACGTATCAATCATAGATTAGATGGGAAGCACCAGTGTATATGTATGTGTATATGGGCCTGTGAGAAGGTTTCTCACCATAAGGTATAGTGGAGGACACTGGCTGGTGAGTGTAAGGGTTGCCACTGGTTACAGTCCACACGGAGTAGCCCCCATCACTATGGGAACTGGCAAACAAGTTTCCAGAGCGTTCCCACACGAGGCTCTCCAGCTGCTACGGAGGGGTACACACACACACTTTCATCATTTATTTCTCATATTTGACAAATGAGGCTACTATAACAGGGAACAATGTCGATGCTTTGACTCCCAAATCAGTTGGTGATAAATCTTTTCCAAAGCACAAAAATTGTATTTGCTGTCTAGACGATGGCTAGGCAACACTGGAGTTTATCAGTTGCACGTGCACAAGTGTATCTGCCTAATTCTCCTTTGCAATAATTCACTGCATGTTTACAATCAGGTAGGAAAACTCATTAAATTATGCAATAATTAAGATCAGTGTATTTGATGGTATAGTCGCATTAGAATGTGCCAGAGGCCACCAAGTTTGAGCTTTAAGGTCGAACATTTTTCTGTGCGGGGGGGGGGCGTGCCTATACTTGTCGACAGCCCTGGTTGT
>OMOW01113242.1:0-10432 GCA_900312555.1 Lamprogrammus exutus | reverse complement strand
GGGGGTACCGTGGCAGTGTGGTGGGAGAAGGGTGAGGAGCCTCATGGGAGGATGACACATATCTTATCCCCCTGAGAGAGGAGGAGAGAGGCCAGACAACCCCGCTGATTGACTGGCAGCGTCTCGGGCCTGTCATTCACCATCCACTCACGCTCATCAACGCTGGCTGGGCTCCCTGCGACGGAGCCAAGGGCAGACAGCAGAACTGCACAATAAGATTCACCCACGTAACGCCGCGCCGTGCCAAGCGCTATGCTGCAAAAAAGGAGATTTTTAAGCATCATCGGTGAGCCTCTGTGCTATTCCGCCACCAATTCTGACGCCCGTGCCAACCATTCCTGATGAACACTCAAGAGCGCTCCAGTGAGCTCATACCTCCACCAAAGCCGAGTAGTCGTCCAATTATGATTCTACCATGTCCAGATCCAAAGTTGTTGACAAAAATTAACTGTTGTTGTCACAGCGCCACCATCGGGTTGATTAATGTGTCGTGTTTTGCATAAGCAGTGAGTGTACATGTCCACCAAGTTTGGTCGACACTCATTCATTCATGAGAGACAGCACTCTTTGAATGAGCCACGCCCACTCAAATCTGGCAGCCAATTACAGCAAAACCGTGAGGAATATCAAAAAACAAAGATCAAACTTTTGTCCCGCTTGGCCCAGAAATTCTACGTGTAAAATTTTGTGACAATTATCTTAAAATTGGTGATTGATTGGTGATTTCATGGAAGGTTACTGAATGAGAAGAAAGCACAAACATTGTTGGACTGTGGGCTTTATTTAAACCATTATAACCAACAACCAACACAGCCCTCAATGCTACATTATAAAGCAACTTAATTGGTTTCGCCTATTTCGTTCCAAATATGCATATAAACAAATACAGATCCAGGAACAGCCGCTATGTATAACAATCTGCAGGTGTAGCTGTAGCTTATAAATATAGAATTTGGAAATATTTCTGTTTTTGTACATTTCTGGGTCATGTTAGGTAAGAATTCAAGCTGAGAGAATGTCTTCTAGGTTGTTTTTACTCATGTGAAGTGTCAAAACGGGTCAAATTTGACGTGAACAGCGTGTAAGGGTTAAACTGGCAGTAATCAATAACAAACAATACTTCCAGGTGATCGCTCATCCTGCGGTCGGCTTCTGCGCCTGTGCCTGTTGCAGTCTCCCTCCACCGATGTTCTGAAGCAGGTGAGGGGGAGACCGCAGGGAGGCAAAACGCGTTCCGTTTCCCCTCCCCCTCCCCCTTTTTGCTCCAACGGAGGAGTAAACTTGTGACTATTAATTACTGGATGGTCTCTGCTGCTGAAGCCAAACATCCTGAGTACAGTTGCAGTATGACTCACCAGATTGGCGCTGTCCAAGGTGCTGCCAGACAGAATCCATCACACTTCTAAACACTGCATCCCATCAGCAGTGTCGACGAAAGCGTGTGTTTATACTGCCCTCTAGTGGTTACTACGTGCATTACTGAGAGGCTCACACGGGCCTCTGTCACCATCTAGTGGAGAGGGGTGGAATTACATTTTTATATCTCACAGTACTTGAATGTGAGGATCTATTCAAATGTGTTGCTTTGCCCTCTGCAGTCTGAAGATATTTTTGCATATTCACTTTTTTTGGTTTTGTTTATTTTGTTGGCACATATTAAAACATTTCAAATATCAACATAATAAAACAAAACACATGCCCAGGAGTGGAAAAACAAGCGCATGAAGGAATGAAGAATGAAGGAATGAAGAATTTATTTCCGAGGCGCATGGAATAATTGTGGAAACTGGAATTTTGTTTGAAGTAGTTGATGAAAGATTCAGGGAGACGATTTTGTAGAAAACTATGCCTGAAGAGGGAAATCTGATATTAATTTATGTTTTCAATGTCCAAAATATTATGTTCAGCTTTTCGGATTTTGTCAACAACCTGAGGAAACGTTTCTGTAACAGCAGTAGTGGCTTCATGTTGCTAAAGTAGTTGCTTACCCAGACAACTATGATAAATGAGGATAAATGAGAGTATCATCAAATTAATTGAACTAAACATATTGCGTTTGTCTTTTATTTTACACCCAAAAACTACACTGTAAAAAATGGTTTACACAGGGTGACAAATTTTGGATCGTGAGAATGTGCCTGACTTGTAAACACGAAACAAGGCCTCGAAAAGGGCGTTTCAGCTGTACAAATTTAAAAAGACATATTATTACTTTTTTTTTTATAGAATTACAAACTTTCGGAAATTGAGAAAAAAATCAAGTCTGGGAGAATTTTCTTGAGTGAGGAATTCAATGAAAATTTTCTAGATTTTTATTTTGTCTTTAAACAGCAAAATTGTACAATGGTTTTCTGTTTTTTCAATTCTCCAAAATCAAGTGTCATGTTCTTGATTAGCTGTGACATCAGAGGGTTATGGAAAAGTAGCAATGCCACAAAAGAGAAACACTACAACGACCAAGCATGTTTTCATGATGTTACTTTAGGCTATTTAATTATGCCTAAATAAAAACAAAAAACCCAAGGCTGTCTGACAGGATGGAGTGAAGAGAAGCAAGAAGAGAGGGGAAGGGAAAAAGGAGAGGAGGGAGATGAGAAATAGAGGACAAAAAGGAAAGCCAAGACAGGAAGAGGAAAAGCAGGGTGAAAGACGACACAAAGGTGAGTAAGAGTAACAGAATGAGAGGAGAAACCTAGAAGGAAACCATGTCGATGATGACGGATTGAAGCCAACGCCTTCCGTGGCAAAGAGATGCAGAATCAAATTACCAAACGGCCTCGCTTAACAGCTGCCACCATCGATTGATTATTTTAAAGACCTTTGAATAGGTCTACAGGTTAATGCTCACTGGACTGCGACGGAATGCACAACGAAGCCGTTAACGTGAAATGACTCGCAGCCCCACGTGGTCTCAGAGAGAAGGCCGCATTAGGTTGTCGCAGTTAGACTGGAGAAGCACAATGCAGCCCCATCAACCCTCCAAGCCACAACATTTGAATATGAGGCAACACATCCACTGTACAAATCTGCCTCATTTCGGAGTGGAAATTGATTTTTGTGTGTGTGCATAATGTTAAAAGATGCTAAATCCCACTTTGGAAATGAAATGGTTTTGCTCTGAAGCACCACAGAATGATATGCACGCGTGTAGCCTGTGGGGAGGCACTGTGCGGAAATACTCACTCTGCATTAGACAGAGACAATTGATCAAAACAGACTAATTAATGTATGTGTTTTACATATATTCATTTCCGTATCAAATATTAATGAAAATAAACGTATTTGTTTTTCAAATGAGCACAAGGCTATCAAATATTTCAGACACACCTCATTAAGGATACAGAGCCGAGAGCGCCCATGCATTTTTAACGGGCCGCGATTCACAATGGCCTGGATCAGCTGTGTGCCGCATCAAATCAAAATGCTTCTGAAAAATTATTTAAACCCCCGTGGCCTTTTTCCTCGTACAGTCTTCATGGCGAATGCAACACGGTTATCCTTGGGCAAATCCGAATTCATGTACAGCAACTCTTCTTCTTTTCAGCGTATCTTCCTCACAGTTAAATCCACCGCCAAAACAACGGGAATCTTTTACCTATTAGCAACAACAATGTGTCATCTCTTATGAACTTCACACACACACAACACTCCTATGTATTGTTTGATCAAAGTGAGTGCTGCTAAATTGGTAATTAGCTTGAGGTAGTCGAACGCAGAGTACGCACCAGGCGACATTCAGAAGCCTACCTGTAACCCCATAAACGCACGTTCCACTCTTCTGCATGATGCTGCCACCTGCAGGGTAATCTGATTAACTTCCATTCAAGTTAAAGCGCCGACGTTCCATTTTTCTACATCTTCAGTGCATCTAAATGAGCTACAAACAAAACCTTGAAAAGCCGCATGTGGATCAGGAGAACCTTTAGTGAAGTTTCTGTGGTGACAATCACATTATCCAGGTGTGTTACTCAGGGTAAATACACTTCCATTTGTGTCAATTTCAATCGCATTTGAAAAAAGCCCATTCATCGCCTTAATCGCAGTGTAATCAAAGTTTTAACTTGGATGTAAACGTACTGAGTGATGCACAGGTTTACTCACATCCTGTCCAACTCTCTGCAGTCACCCAATGGCCAACCGCTACCAGGAATGACCATAAATTAATCACAAATCGTCTAATGACACAGTGAATCCAACTCACAGCATCCTTACATGGGGGTGCACATATGAGCTGAGATACATGGATTTTTTTTTAAAGTAATTTTTGGAGTCGTGAACATATTCTGTCCTCTCCGTTTATGCTTCTTCATGCTGGATTATGTGCACCAACGCAAACCTACACAGCTGCGTCATCGCTCCCTCCAGGTGTTTCTGTTGTGCTGCTGACGTGCTGCTTTCACCACACAACTGCCCCAATTCTGTACTTACAGGGGTTAGCAGCCTTGTTAAGGTTCTGCACAATAACGTAATGTGTAAGGACCCAGTATACAGGGATTCTAACATAACTATAAACTCTTAAACAACAACAACATAAACAATAATAAAAATGTATCTGTAAAGCACCTTTCAGGATTCCAAATGACACTGTACTTACACAAGAATCCTAATCGTGAGAAGAGCTTGAGAACTTCTTCCGAAACCTGGAGCGTCCGAGACCGCCAGGAGTGGGTGGTCTCGACACGCTTGCAATCGCGCCACGGAGAGGTTCGCACGGTTCGGGAGGTTCGTTTGCGGTGAGAATGGAACCGACACAATAAAGCGATACATCTCACTGGCTGTACTGTAAACGCTATGAAAAAGAGTTTGCTGATGGTGCCGAGGCTTATAAATAGTATAAATATCTAACCAAGCTTACCTGACGTGTCTTCGGGAGAGACATTGTTGGGTGGACATGCGGTCGTATGCCTTCATCAGAGCGCGACGTCGCCTTGATGCTCGCTCAGACTGAATGTGTTGTTGATAAACCGAACATTAGCAAAGTAATTAAGCACACACAGGCACACACACACACACACTGCTGATGCTCCATTTTCGATTGTGTTTGTAACTTTTTTTTACCCGGCGAAGAAACTTTTTCCAGGTGAGGGGTTAACGTCCCAGTCAATTCTGACCAATCACGAAACAGTTTGCAAGCGCGTGGCGTTTGTTTACGAGTTTTGGGCCGCCGTTAAACGTTACCGTGTGAACGCAAATCCAACCAAGGATTGTTTGTTAACGTTATTCCCTGAATCGGGAACAAAGCAAACGATCTACAGGTCTGAATGCAGCCTAAGTTGGGAGAGATGAGGTCAATGAATCGTGGCCATTTTGTGAGCTCTCCTAACAGCAGCATTTGGGCCGCAGAGCTTCGAACAAGGAATGACTTCAGTTTGCCATCATTTAGTCAGCATAGACCCCTCCTATACAAACATTACAGGGACATTTCACTGAGTGTCTACACCCCCCCCCCCTTCCATGTAGTGGAGGTGGGTTGGGGTTAGGGTTTGAGCTAGAGGTCTGAAACTTCACAAATTAGAAAATACAGCTTTTGGTTTTACACATCATACACACAAATACAAACTGTCATGTTTTGGTTTACACAAGTCCAAATTCTCTAATCATAAGCCACTTTTACCTGCATTTTTTTTTCTAAATTAAATGGATGTACTGTATGTACTGCATAATTTTTACCAATAAGAACTGATATTTTTGATAGTAAACTTTAATTCCTACCAGTAAGAATTCACATTTCTACTTGTAAAATGTAATTCTTACTTGCAAGAACACAATTTTTACTTGCAATAATATGAATTCATGATATCTGTAATTCAGTTTTGTCATTACAACCAAAGACTTAATTACTGTGTCTCTTATCCATAATCCAGTTTCTTTACGTTTTTTACTAGTAAGAATATGAATACTGGTAAGAATTCATGCATGAATTACATTTTTACACTTACAAGTAAAAGTTGAATTCTGTAACTGAATCCAGTAAGAATTGTATTTTTAGAGTTAAAACCTGTGTGTAACCACGCTGGATGGGCCAACTCCAGGTCTGCAGCGTAGCGCTGTGGTCAAGGGCAATGGCAGGAGCATTGACCTAACGGATGTTCTGATGGTGGGGGAAACCGGAGCACCAAGGACCAGAGCGAGGACAGAGAACATACTGTAAGAAACTGTGATTCTAAAGATTTCTCTGGTGCATTGCAGTGTAACCAAACGGACTCGTACACAACATTCCCTACTGACAAATATGTAGTCTGGTGCCAACAAAACCCCAAATCTGGTTTCTCTGCTGTTCCAAAATCTCATTAAGCATCAGATACATTTACTCCCTCCTCCTCACATGATTTCCTCCCTGCTGTTAAATAAATTCCAGCTTGAAAACAGTAACCTTTTGTGAAAACAAATCCCCTCTACCACCTTCAAACTTCTTCCATCTCCCAAATTGAAGGCATCACAAAACTTTAAAATGATCTCACTCATTCTCCACAGAGAATTTTGCTGTAATGTTCCTCGTTCCGTACAAACTTTTGGGTGCCGATAGGTTATCACCCAGGGTTGAGCGCACGTTAGAGTTAAAATAATTATCTGCCAACCAGCTGTTTTTTTCTGGACTGAGACAATCTGCTTCCTGCGCCTTTGTGCCGACACCTCCTCGCACTGTTGCTCAGTGAGAACAACCGCTCGTCTGTGTGTGGGATCCTGAATAAAAGCCTGATTTTGAAGCAGATGATGTGATTGTTTGCATGTTACAAGATGACATTCGTATTATTCAAAGCAAGCAGTGAATCGTCGACACAAGTCGACTGTGAAGACGTATTTAGAATAATTGTAATCACTGACGAGCAGACACATCAGCTGTCAATTTATTCATTAACTTGAGAGCATTAACTTAACACATTAAAGTGTGTATGCCTCGAGGTCTCCCAAATATTGTCCTACTTGTTCACTTCTCCACAGGTTGTCCTCTGAAGGAGACATTCAGGTTTCTGGGGTCCACAATCTCCCACGACCTGAAGCGTCTCTGCAACATAGACTCCATTGTACTTTATTCTCATTTGGTACAAATATGGGCATATAGTTTAGGATACAGAACCCTTAATCTACAAATGTATAAACTGTGAGTACTTGTAGGTTTTGTACACTTCCACGGGGGTTCATCCTACTTCTTCCATATTGGCTACATACGTCTGGACTGCCTGAAAAAAATGATGCCGGCGTAAACTCCTTTACGTCATCCCCTGCATCATCGAAGTTCTCAAAGAGGCGCTGAAATCAACTTACACAGTAAAGATCGACATTGAAATCCTTTTACTTATCTTTATTGTATCAAAGAAAAACTGTTTTGTTTTTGTTTGATCACAGTGATATCTGGGAAAACGCAATGGTTTCTGGGAAATACAAACCGGGAAGGATCCACCGGTTGTGTCCAAATCCTTCCCAATGAAGGCCACATTCGAGGGATCCTCCTAAATGAGATAAATGCCACCTTCAAAGCTACAGGCTCTGATATAAAACCGTCCAGCAGATGGCGCACTTCCTGGGCCTTCTCGTGTAGCTCAGTCCAAGCTCTCTGCACTTAGTTGGGCCACCAGTCAGCTGAAATGTCTGTCTGTCCCCCCCTCAAAACCAGAGGAAACAGGCATGAAAAACGATCACAGAGCCCTCACACGCTCGGCAAAACCCGACATGAACTTCTCTCCACTGGTGGACAGTTCAGATCATTGTATCGTAACCCAGAACAACCACAGCCAAGAACAGTTTGTTCCCCATATTTTATTGGTCTAATATGTTCTTTATAATCTGCTGTTTGTTGTCTTGGCACTGCACGTTAAAGTACACAGAGATCTGCCGGCAACTGAATTCAGCTCCGTCTCTTGAACAATATTTAATTTTTATCCCAGATTTACCTGGCAGATGTTCAATTTAACACATAAAAATACCTCAGCCTTGTTTTATTCGTGCGGTATTCTGTACATTTTAATTCTTTAGAAATGGAGGAATGTTCTTTGCAGTAATATGATCAATAATATAATTTATGGATGACATTTATTTAAGTAGAGTTTTGAGTATTGGACTTGTAATGCTGCTTTTACTTCAGGAGTTGAGATTTCTAACACTAGCCAAGACTGAAGAATTTATTTACCAAAAACATTCAAAAATGCATTTAAAACTTAAAGATCCATCAATAACTTCCATATATTTGCTTGCACGGTGAAGCATTTTACTCCTATCCTGCTTGTGTGATATTGGTGCATTCATCCATTCCAAACATGTCCAGACTTGCTTGGACCGGAGCTGTTAGTTCATGCTGGGCCTCAAACAGCAGGGGGGGCACTTTGAGCAGGTTCAGGTATTGGCTTGAGTCATGGTGGTGAGTCATTCTTCAGCAGCATGGTGTCCTCTGTGGCTTCCACGTGGGGCTGAGTCATCGCTCCACGGGGGTCCAACATGTAGGGCAGACTGGGGAGTGACCTTTATAACGAGCACGCGGCGTCTGGGAAACACGTTTATCACCGGGTGCATGGCAACAGCGCAGTGATTCTTTCTCAAACAGGACAAGGTTGTCACGTTTTTGATGGACACCTCGAGTCTCAGCGAATTGACAACAGATTGTTTCATCTTTTCAAACGCATACAAAAACACGGACGAAACCGGCAAAAAAGCTCGGATATCTGACGTCATTATTGTGTGAAATAAATGAATAGTTGTCATTCGCCTGTGAATTTTAGATTTTCCGACGTGAAAGACATTCGTGCGCAAAATATATGCGTATTAGTGGTAAAAACGGAGTCCGTACAGATTTTGATCGACAAATTTCCACCACTTCTAACTAAACTTCCACCGAGCCATTTTACCGTAGGCCTAATCGTGCGAGAGCGCATCGTCTTCCTCGTGCATCAACGACAGGCACGTGGCCCACGGATGATCTGAGACTGTGGAGACGCGCGTTAACCTCAGGGATCGGCTCAGGGATGATCAATGATTAACAGTTAATATGAATGCCTTTTTGAAAACCACATCTAAATTCCATCAGCTCTCCAGGATTTCCACGACTGAACCCTGCGAAAATCTGGGTCACTTTGTCTGCAATCGAGTCCTGACATTTGTTTGGTTTTTGTTGTTTTCATCTTGTAATTGGGCAGAACTAAGAAAGTGACAGAGGTAATTGTTGCCATTTCTTCCTCATGTGCTGTTTGTAATTTTCGGGTCGAGTCCTTTGCGCTACAAAACAAACGCGGCTTAAAAGAAAGCACGATTTGTCACATTCCATAACTTGTCCTGTCCATTGGAAGCTTTTTGAGGTGACAAATGAAAGCACTTTGGATTCCAGAGGGTTAAAGGCCGACGAAACTGACTTTGAAAAACTGGAAATGTAGCAACAAATACTCAAACCATGCGAGCGTTAACCTTTACTACCTGTCTTCACGAGATAATCACCAGCCCACACCTGCGTCTTTCACAGCACGCCTTCTTCACAAACAACCCACAAAATAACTCGCCCAGCATTCCACACGGAAAGTACAAAGCTTTGCCCCCCACGGGGAGCAGCCAGGGAGGGAGACAAAAGACACGTGTGCTTTTTATTTCAATTTATTTATCTTTAAAGAACCAATACGAATTGGGGATGTTTTCAAAATGGGTACAACGATAAAAAACTGTCGATTTTCCTTTCTGTCTTTACCACTTTTTCTTTGCGATTGGATCTTAGGCTCCGTGTGAACGTGTTTAAATATGCATATCTGGGGGAGTCCTCTCGTTTCACCCCGTCGAGGAGAATGAGCCGTCGCCCTCGTGAACGGGAGGAGCAGAAGTACCTGTTGTGAGACCGTTTGTTTTTCCTTTGTGTCCACTGCAGAGTTGAGAGAGAGAGAGAGAGTCGGAAACAAAAGGTGTATGTGCATGCAAGGATGGTCAGCAGGGTTCTGGTGAGGTTTGGTGAGGTGGACTGATTATTGCACTCCAACAAGAAAAAAAGACATGGCTCTCAAAAGGAAGAAAAAAACAAAAAAAGAAAACCCTTACCGGTTTAACAAAGTGTCCTTACCCCTGCCAAACATTTCATATCTAGTGAATAAATATTGCAGACATATTCAAACCTCAGTGTGACCCCTTAAAACTGAACGTTACATGAAGGAGGTGAAGGGAAAAGAGAGAAACGTTACTGCATTTTCAGGTGAACCTTTGAGTTTCTGTGCAAAAAAAAAAAAAAAAAATTTGTTTTAAAACACCCCCCCAAAAAAAGACCAAAGTGGACTCACAATGTGCTGCGAAGGGTTAAAAATATTTTTCCTGTGTGTGTTTGTTTAAAAAGGTACATGATTCTGGGCCAATCATATCATCTGGTGGAAATAAAAATCATAAATTCATTTAACATTAAGAACTTTTTTTTTTTTTTCACCATTGTACAACTTAAAAAATTCACAAAATGTAAAGTTATCCCATGATT
>OMOW01113240.1:11546-23724 GCA_900312555.1 Lamprogrammus exutus | reverse complement strand
GCAGTGTGCCACAGAGTGGTGAACATCAAATCATCCTTATTCATAAACGGCCGAGTCTTTCATGGATGCTCATTTTATACCCAACCATGATTACATCACCTGTTTCCCAGTCTCACAATTGCCCCAGTCCCAACTTTTTTGGAATGTGTTGCAGGTATCATATTTAGAATGAGGTTATTTTTATATTTACAAGAAAAAAGTTGATTAGTTAAAACATTAATTATATTGTATTTGTACTGTTTTCAATTAAGTATAGGTAAAAGAGACTTTTCAAATCACTGCTTTCTGTTTTTTATTTGCATTTTACACACTGCATCAACTTTTTTGGAATTAGGGTTTGTACTTTAGTATCAATTCTTTAAAAGTCTCTGACTGGATTAAAACTATGTCTGATTTATATATTTGTACATTGAGAGAATGGGCCCACGTTTTGTCTGTATGTGCCTTTATACATTTTGCTCTATAGTATCATGCTGCTGTGGAACAGAAAGTACCAGGAGTTTGACCTGGTTGTGAGCTCCGTCACCACCAAGGTGAAGGGTGTGGCCCAGACCAGCCTGCCCGGTGTGGGTGAGATGGTCTGGGATGTGGTGGACTACAGTGTGCCCTCACAGGTGGGTGCTGGGCTCTTCTGGTTCTGTGTCCTTTAGAAACTGAGGATTTAGGATGCTGATTGTTGATTAAATAACTGATGTTTTTCTATTTCTTTTTAGGACAAAAACTCATTCTTTGTAGTGACCAATGTCATTGTGACAAAGAATCAGAAACAAGGAAAGTGCCCAGAGGTGACGTATTATTATTGTTGTTGTTGTTATTGTTATTATTATTATTATTTTATCTCTGTAACAATGTATCAAGAATGCAGTGGAATTAAGTTATTCTGCCAAGTTCCGTAGTACAATGCTGCTAATGGCACTATACTGTAGTTTTGATCAACCTTGGATATTATTTACAGCAGTGTTTAAATTTCAGGTTCCTCCTCATGGCAGAATGTGTCATACTGATAAGGATTGCGAGAAAGGAGCCTGGGACCTGCACAGCCATGGTACAGTAAATTATTTGTTATAATATATAAAGAATATTTAGTGATTTTCTAATATTTGCACCAGCACCCATGAACCCCAAGTAGTGTCCATTGGCACTGGTTATAGTAAACAAAAGACAACAAATATAAGATAAAAATATGAAGTAATTGTACTTTAAATGTATTATCATCTGTTCTAAAATACCCAGACTTCAAACATAATGGATGCAACTTCTGAAAAAATGCATTAACACAGCCTCACACTCTGCTGGCCCCAAGTGGCAGCAAGAAACGAATGTTGTTAACAATAATCCTAAATGGATGCATCATTGTAATCCTCTCTGGTTTGATTTTATACTCCTGCACTCTCCATTTGTGCACATTGTGATATTTCCACACTGGAAGCGATCGGGACAGAAGCAGATATTAAATGGCTTTTTGGGCTCAGTACCAGTTTGCACTCTTTTCCCCATGCAGCAGAGGAATCTGTCAGTGATGTGTTACAGCTTTAGCTTTAGTCCCTTTCTCTCAGTTCTCTGCCACAGTAAAGTTTTAGGCTCCAGTTTAGCAGACAACTTAACTACTTACTGTACACTGAACAAGCAGCTAAGAATCAACAATCATATGCTGTAGGTTTCAGGCCTGTGACGTCTGTGTCACTGCAAACTTCTTGGCCATTGTAATGAAAAGTCACTTTACCTTCAAGGGATCAGTAGGTTTTCACGTCGCTTTACTGACACACTTTGTTTTCCCTCCTGTAGGGATTCAGACAGGAGCGTGTGTTAGGTTTGATGTGATGAGGAAGATCTGTGAGGTTTCTGCATGGTGTCCTATAGAAACCAAGACAAAACCTCCGAGGTAAACCACAATCTGCTTAACACAACACTGAAGCAAATCTATAGTTTCCTGTACTCAGATCAGCAGTTTACCAGTGAGCAGACACAAGCATTGAAAATGCTTCAGAAAGAAATCTTTACCTGTAAGTCCATTAGCATTTGAAAACCAAACTCAGGATCGCTCATAACAAGAGTGACATTTTACAGTTTAAAAGTTTTTAGAATTTGATCAGTGCAGACAAGACTTGGCTTGGCTATGTTTGTACTGCCATTCAGGTGAAAATGTGGAGTAAGTTGTATAAATTGATGGAATACATTTTTGTTTATTTGACACTTTGACTGTGCTGTGCTCTGCCTTTGTCATGCTTCAGGCCTGCTCTGTTGGCAGCAGCTGAGAACTTCACAGTCCTCATCAAAAACAACATAAGATTTCCTGCTTTTAACTTCATTCGGTGAGTCTGCTACATGTTTTATGTAATATTTCACACATAAATGTGTTTGAGACATTTTGTAAATAGGTATAAATTATTCACCAGGCTTCATAATATTTTAACAATATGACATTTTCACAATATTATATTATACATAAAGAATGACTCTCACATGACTGCTTGCCATCAATTTTACTGTATTTAAATGATAAGAAATGACCCATGCACAATATGCACACACAAATTAATTTTTCCAATTATGTATCAAAATGAAATACATACACTACATTTATACAGTAGACTGCTGTTATTAGAAAATTCTGTTTAACATGTTTATACTTATTATAAATTTGATTAACATAACAATTACATAACTTTTCTGTGCGTATAAGCTTTTATTTTGAAGCAATGGCAGGTTTCTGGGTGTATGTGAGTGTGTTATGTCTTCCAGACGGAACATCCTCCCAGGCATGAACGATGCCTACCTGAGGAGCTGTCAGAGGATAAATGACTCACTGTGTCCCATCTTCAGACTTGGCGACATTGTGAGAGAGGCCGGAGAAAATTTCGCCGAAATGGCAGTGGAGGTGAGGTTACATGTTTAAGTTTAAGTCTGACAATACTGGAGTTTTGTGGTCAATATCAATTCTGATTAATGGAAAATTAAGTCAGATAACAATATATTGACTATATTATTTTTTTTAAATTATTAAATAAATAAGCATTTTTGGAAACAGGCCTTTAAGTTTGGTAATGAAAGAAGGGTGACAAAAGTATGTATTTAAGCAAGATAATTCTACAAATTACATATTATAAATGAAATAACGTATAAATTGGGCCATAACAGTGTGCAGGAGCTCTTTATTTGTGGGTCAAGCCATGAAATAGTTCTCTCATTATTATTAAGCATGGATAAGAAATTGTAAATAACATCAGCACTTCTACATGGCCGTAAGGGGTTGGTTTTATTCAATTTCCACTGGTCACCATAGGGGGGCGTCATTGGCATCCAGATCAAATGGGACTGTAACCTGGACCGTCTGATGCAGCGCTGTCTGCCTAAATACTCCTTCAGACGGCTGGATGAGAAGGAGAGCAACAAGACTCTGTACCCTGGCCTCAACTTCAGGTGACTGGGGCTCACAGGGCTGTGGGCTCAAGTTCACTTCACACTATAGATTTTTAAAGTTAAAAACATTTTATTATCATTTAATTGTAATCATTAAATTGAATCTGACTTTATTTACTATAACACTTAAGTTAAAAATGTTTGTCACACTTCTCCAAATGGAGTGTTGTTGTTACAAACTTGCCATAGTGTCACAGTTGAGAATTGTATGAATAATTACATTTTAGTTTTCAGAGTCATTTTGAGCCTCAAAAATAGTTTTATTTTTAAAAACATTTTCAGGATTTTCATAGCCATACCCATAACCATCCCTAACTCTGGATCATTTTGGATTGAGACTTGTAATAGTCAGTATGCCTGTATTCAACACTTTTAAATGTGCCCATTGTTATGCCAAGTGGAATCCAGAAGTCATTGTCATCACATCATCACCACCATGAAGGAACAGGGTTTCCACTCTATGTCGTAGCATTCTTTGACCTCACTTTATCCATTATTTTTGTGTATCAAACTTTGTTGTGCATGTTTGCTCACATATCAGATTATTATTATTTTCATATTTACTCTCTACTGACCAGATATGCAAAGTACAACACAGTGAATGGAGTGGAGGAGCGTATGCTTTACAAAGCATTTGGGATCAGGTTTGATGTCATGGTGTTCGGACAGGTTGGTTTTGTTTTTTCCCCCCCATATTTTTTGCTCCCTAATTATTTTGATGTTAACATTTTCTCATTTTGGGAATTCGATATACAGTGCATACGGAAAGTTTTCAGACCCTTTCAAGTTTGCTACATTTTGTTATGTTTCAGACTCATCTTAAAATGAATTTAACCCTTCTTCTTTTTCTCACCAATCTACACAGAATACTGCACAATGACAAAGCAAAAACAGGTTTTTGGAATTTTTTATAAATTTATTAAAAATAAAAAAACTTAAATATTCCATTTACATAAATATTCAGACCTTTCACTTAGTACTTGGTTAAAGCACCTTTGGCAGCAATGACAGCCTCAAGTCTTCTTGGGAATGATCCTACAAGTTTGGTACACCTTTCTTTTGGAAGTTTCTCCCATTCTTCGTGGTAGAATTGTTCAAGCTCAGTCAGGTTGGACAGAGAGCGTCAGTACACAGCCATTTTCAGGTCTCTCCAGAGATGCTCAATTGGGTTTGGGTCTGGACTCTGGCTGGGCCACTCCAGGACTTTCACAGAGTTATCCCGAGGCCACTCCTTTGTTTTCTTGGCGGTATGCTTCAGGCCGTTGTCTTGTTTAAATGTAAACCTTCGCCCCAGCCTGAGATCCAGAGCCCTCTGGAAACAGTTTTCACTCAGGATTGCTCTATATTTTAGTACCAAATATAGAGCAAATAGTTCAACCTTGTTTCATCAGACCAGGGGATCTTGCCTGTCATGGTCATTCAGGTGCCTTTTGGCAAACTCCCTGCAGGCTGTCATGTGCCTATTAGTGAGGAATGGCTTTCGTCTGGCCACTCTACCAATCAGGCCTTTATGGTAGAGTGCTAAGCTGATGTTTTTCATGCTGTAAGGTTCTCCCATCTCCTCAAGGAAACTCTGGATCTCACTCATAGTGACCATTTCACTGTCTGAACAAGACCCTTCGCCCCCGATTACTCAGTTTGGCCGGGCGGCCAGATCTAGGAAGACTGTTGATGACACCAAACTTCCTCCATTTTTGATGGAGGCTACAGTGCTCTTGTGCACTTTCAATGCTGCAGAAACGTAGAAAACTTGAATGGGTCTGAAAACATTTTGTATGCACTGTATCACCTGAACCCTGCTACTCAGTATTTATTTTCAGTTTTAAAATTTTTTTAAATGGTCTTAGCATTTACACAAACACTCCCTCTCATGTCTTTCTTTTTCCTAACATGTCAACCTATAAAACTGTATCCTATCATTCTGGGGATTAGTATTTAATTAGTATTCTTTTTAAAACTGCATTGAGAGCATCTCAACTTTGACCTTTATATAAAGAAAATAAATGTTTGTTTTAATTGACAACAAATTTAATCTTGAGAGCTGGGGATGACGTGACACCAGTGGACACAATTTTACAACAGTCCAGTTCGGCAAGTAACATGGCAGGTTTTTAACAAATCCCCACTGAACCTAATTAACCATACAGTTTATTTGGAAGTTGAAATAAAATATAGACATAAATTAAGAAAATCACCCATTGCACTGTAAATATGCAAGCACGTGCAGCTTCAGCAAGTACAATAGACCAAAGGCAATCAAGAAGCTCTGCAATGTACAGTACATCTACAACATGCAATTTGGGTAATAATATGAAAGTTCACTCATGTTCACCACATAAATGACAGTTTGTTCTCTTTTTTGCAGGCTGGAAGACTAAGCTTCATTCAGCTCATCGTCTATATTGGATCAACACTGTCATACTACGCACTGGTGAGACATCACTCAGTGGGACCAGCAGTGGGATTCACCACACAGATGTCCATTTATGCTTTTAGCCTCCAGTACTACTGAACACACTGGGAGTCAATGTTGAAGTCAAGAATGGATCCTCAGCAGTGCCTCCATCTGGACTGTTTGAATGAATTTCACCACTGACTGCGTAGGAAGAGATAAATACAGCTCAGAATGACACTCTTCATGCAGCAGGGAGGAAATGTGGAAAAATGTTTACATCTACTGAGATTGTATCTCTTGATTAATGACTGCGATAAGCTTATTTAATCCCTCTTTTTCAACTGATCTCATCAGCAGCATGTCTTCAGGGATAAAGCAAGTGTGATGTGCTTGTGTCAATTTGATTTGCTGCTGTTGCTGCAGTGCTTTGTTTCTTTGAGGTTCAACATTCTCATTGGTGATATCGGCTCAGAGGATGCAACAAATTTGTTACGCATCTTGGTTGGAACAGTTATTCAACCGTTTACACAATATAGTGTTCTGAGCCTTGTTATTATTGATTTGAACATTTCAGATCAATGAAGTTGAATCGCAAAATTGTTGCGACTTTTCACGCCTGTTAAACGCTCTGTCTCTTTCCTGCAGACGACTGTGCTGATCGACTGGCTGATAGGAACTAGCTGTTACTCTGCAGACGTCGGACAGAACTACGCTGAGAGGAAAGTAGAGTCCGTCCAAGACAAACAGCAGGTGATGTATGACCTGATATGAAGTGTTATAAAAGAAGACAGTCTGAAGAGAGTCCAAACTGGGTTTTTGAAACTGTTAACCGATATTCATTCAAAGGTTCATGTGTACACACATGCATACAGAAAAATGGGTTAGAATAGATAATGGGTGTATGTGTAGTGTATAGTATATGGGTTATGGAGTTAATTGTTTGTTTTATTGTTTATTGTTTGTACTGTGCAGTTGTATTTTGTACATTTAAAAAACATTTGTTCACAAAAAAGCTAATGGGTTGTGTTTGTAGGTGTAATTTTGGTATAATTTCTGCTCGTTTTTGGTATTCTTGAAATGGCTTTAAATAATCTTTAAATTTTGATGATGCAGTAAATAACCTTCAATTTCTAAAAACATTTTTGTAGAAATTGATTTATCTTTCTAGTAAGACAATACATTAGCTATCATTGTGGCATTTCTTGATAAATCTTACAGTGAAGGTGTCAATAAAAAAATAAATAACATAAATAAGGTCTAATGATTCTGAAATACAAAAGTTCTGATCAGTCAGAAATAGGTGTGGTTTTAAATATTAATAGCTATTTACAAACTGTGTGGGCTAAAATGCACAAGAAGACTTATTCTCCTTTACAATAATTCACTACATGTTTACAATCGAGTAGCCAAACTCATTAAAATATGCAATAATTAAGATCAGTGTATGTGATGGAATAGTGGCATTAGAATGTGCCAGAGGCCATTAAATTTGGGCTTTTACAGCCAAAATCTTTCTCTGGGGGGCCATGCTCCTGGACCCCCCGAGTTGGCTACTTTTTCCCACTGGCTGGCCACTCCATATCCTTGTGGAAAGCCCTGAGTATTAACGCTGAAGAGTCTGCAATGTTCAAATCCTTAATTATCTGACGTACTGATGTACACACCGGCTCACAAGAGCTGCTTCTATAAAATCATTTTCAATCTGTTTGGCCAGTCATAACTTCCTGATGTGTTTAAAGAAGGCACTGAGTAAAAACACATCAATCACAGTAATGACAGGCTTGAAATGGTTAGGATTTCATTTTCCTCTTGTCAAACTGCAGTGATCTTTTTCAGATTAGTCATACAAAATGAAGGTCTTCCCTGAATGTGTGAATGTGTGTTGCAGTGCATCCTCTCCGTGTCCTATGTGGATGAGAACAACATCCGGCTGGTGAAGAGATCGCAGAAGAAAAGCTTACAAAACATCAAGCCCAAGTCTGTACAGCCACGCAAGGTAAACCCACTCCTGTGGATGGGCGCTCTTACTTAAATCAAGTGAAACAATATCTGACAAACTGTGCATTTTACTTATGAAATGCCATTAACTTAAGCCTCAGTCACAATGGACACACATGAATGATTTAGACATCACATTCACAGTGAAAGCAAATCCAGATTTTTGTAAAAGTTTAAGTTTGAAACACGACTCCAGTGGAATTGAACACTAGGTTCAATCTGCACTTCTTCCCCAAATGAGGAATAAAGTCCCCCAAAACATTCAAAAACAAAGCAAAAAATCCCTATGAATATGCAGTGGACTGTCAAATTTCTCAGAGCTGTTGATTTGGAGTAGGTCCTGCTCTGGACTTTATGTGGGAGCACAGTTTGTGTCAGCTGGATGGTTTAGATGCCCAAAACAAACTGATGAGTCAATATTTCAGGCCTGTGTCCTTTTGTGATCAAAATCACGTAATGCAGCTTTAATGTCAATATCATTTTAAATTTGGGAAAAGGTTTCAGTTGCAGCCCCTGTCTGATGGTAATGTGTTTTTGCCATCACTAGGAGGATACGGGACACCTGAGAGCAGTATTATGTCTCCTACAGCAGGAAGTCAACATGGCTCCCTCAAACTCTAAAGTTGACTCAATCCCGGACAGAGAGACCTGCCGCCCGGCCTGGTGTAAGTGTGACTGCTGCAGTTCCTCTGCTCTCCCCCAGGAGGAGCTGTGCTGCCGGCAGACCGATGGTTCCTGCATCACCACGTCTCCACTGTTTGAGAAACTGGTGCTGCGTCGCTCACTCCTGGAGGCAGCCATCCTGTACCGGGACCCACTGTCTCCAACGCCTGGACCGGGACAGACCACCACCTTGCGCCACAGTGCCTACAGTCAGTACATCAGCTGGAGGTTTGGCATCCCACCCAGTGACACCCACCCTGCCATCCCTAGGTGCTGTGTGAGGAGAGTCAGGGAGGAGTATCCCAGCCTGGATGGAAAGTACAGTGGATTTTGGCCTGCCAGGGTTGCAACCATGCAGGCCTGTGCTAACGGAGAGCTCTGACATCTCCACTTAGCCATAGATTGATTCCAGATGGCATAGTATCTGTTTCTGTATGGTACTTCAAACCCTAACCCTAACCCTAACCCAAAACAACAGGTGCAAATTAATATCAAACAACTTTTGTTTGTATGTAGCTTACAGTTGGTGGCTCAAACTTTCAACCTTCCTGGCAGATCTTTGTGTCATGAAAATGCAACTGTAATCAAAATCCTGCTCCAGTGAGCTCGGAGCTAAAGCTAGCACACAGTGGTTCTCAATCCTGGTCAGTGAGTACCACTGTACTGCATATTTTCCATCCCTCCCTGCTCTACCACACCTGATTAGCTAAATGGTCTTGGTAAAAGCACACATAGGCACAGTATTGTGCCTGGTGCTCTCATGCTTTTTTAAACTGCAGAGTGATGTTAGTCTCTAAGACCAAAGCCAAATTTCTCTACGGACAAGTTAGCTTTAGCTTTACTTCAGAGCTCACTGTGGCTTTTTTCACACCTGGAGTCCGCACCAGAGTTTGACCTGTAGTTACATTGTGTCATTTGTATTTTTTTTTACTTGGGTGTAAAGAGAGTGCTCTCATTCGTTGTTAAGTCATTCATTTCCCAAAATGTTTCCTCAAGCTCACTAGGTTGCATTGTTATTGCTCCTATTATGACATTGTAAACAGTTTACTATGATGCAGCAACTGAACGAACATCTGTACAGATGTCATAATGTGGGACTTTGTCTTTTTCGGCACTTAAACTACCACTTTTTTGGTGGGTATCACAGATTTTGATGTGACTTTGTCTAAGCTTTTTAACTTTGATGCAGCATTGTTAGGTGGTTCTCTGAAATCCTTTCTGGCTCCCTCTTTTGTTTCAGTTGTTCCTGAATGTAATCATCAGCCCACATTTCCAGTAGAATTTTTATTTGTTCCTCATTCCAAGTGCACCTGTGGCTCATCAGGGCTGATGTACTGCTGTATATTTCTAGTTTACAATACACATAATCAATAGCATACTTCCTTTGATTGGTCAGGGTAACAGTTTGGTCCAGACTATAGTAAAAATGTGTCCTCACCTGAAGCAAACTGTACAAGGGTTCACAGATTTTTAGCAGCGTTTGAATGTTTGGTGCTTAGCAGAGTGGGATTGCATGTTCGCACCTGCCAAAAAAAACCCATCTAAAAAGTTCAGTTGGTGTGCACCAAACAAGGTAGGTGTGAAAACACCCTAAAGCTTCCTTAGAATTTGGTTGCTCATGCGCGATACAAAGACCAAAAAGGAAGAGAGAAAGTGTGGGTCACAATGGAGCTGCTGCCTGGAAGCCATTCAGGCTGAAGTTACTACTGCAGTCATCTGGACTCTGGAATGGAATTGCAGAAAATGGATGGAGCTCGATGGAGTGCGGTCGAGTTGTTTTGGGATTAGTTTCCACATTACACAGAGTAGGCCCTCCCTCACTGCCTGACCTACAAACAAAACATATGTAGAAACCTGCCTTACAACGTAAAAAGGGAAATACGAGATAATGTGAAATATGAGCATTAGTCATTTTTGACAGCGGGCAGGAGGTCAGGGGGAGATATGAGGCTGCTGAAAAATCTCTTACTGACTCAATAAATCACAGGATTTTCAGAGATCATCTTTCATTTGGCTGCTTAGTAAAATATCTTCAAATTCTTTCTTTCTTTCACCTAAATAGTTCCAGCCTTTTGCCTTTGTAGGGCAGAACAATAACTGTTAACATTACTTACATACTCAGACAAAGGAGTCCTCCTGCCATGAATGTGCTCCAATTCATCTTATCATATAGAAAAATTATGACTTTTATTCCAAGATGGAACATGCACTTGAGAAACTTGATATTTGCAGCTCAAAACCAAAAGAGATGATGGCAGTATTCAATGAATACTTTGCTCTGTTAAAGATACACTCCCACATTTTGTTATACAGCACTCAGCACTGGGCAAATAATATTTATTGTAATAGACATGTTATATTAGAGATAAAGGCGATTCAATGCCTATAAGAGACAAATTAAATAAACACATTACAAGACACTGGATATAAACAAATAAAAAAGTTAAATTGAACTTGCATTAATCTATTCCCAAAGCAACACATTGTTGATATGTTGTCATCAGCTTATGGCCAAAGTTCATTGTTTCATATAAACAAATAAAAATGAAGTAAATGTGAACTAATTACTTATCACTCACACATTTTGTAACCTCTGCATGACCAACTCTGCTTAACATAATAGATCATAACTTTTGTTTTGTAACACATGAAAATTGATTAACTCTTCACCAAGTCTTTTTTCTTCTTCTTTTATTGGATGAAAAGCATTTTTATTTTTTTTTATTTTTTTGCTCCAGTATTTGTAATTGAGACAACCAAACAGTGTTGGGGCTGCTCTACATTGTTTTGATGAAATGTATTGTACATTGCACGCACACACTCTTTTTTTGAGATTTTATATAAGACTTTAAATGAGCCAGTTCACAATTAAATTTTATAGACTGATCACGTGCGTTTGTCGTTTTTCTCAAGGAGATCAAGCACGGCTATTTTACTTTGAGGCATTTCACTTTATTGGCTTTTGTCACCCTTAATTCATTGTTGTTTTGCTGAACAAAGCACTGGTTCTTGGTTTAAATTACCCCTATTGTGTGACTTCCTGATTCTGCACATATATGTAGATATCTAATAGAAAGGACTAGGGCCAACACAGGGCTTTGAACCATGGACCTTCTCACTCTGAGGAAAAGTGCTAACCAGTGCACCATCATGCAGCCCTGTCTGTCAGTTGAATTTTTGTCAAATAAAATAAAAATTAAAAGCACAAACTTTCAGTGAATGTATTTGTAAAGTATCTTGAAAACCACTTCAATTTCATAAGATCATAAGATCATTACATCATCAGTTATATTTCAGCTGTCAATTACTATATCTTCCTTTTAGAGACACAAACTCAATGACCAGAGAAATTAGGACCTAGATTGAACAATAGTAAACTTTTAAACTTATTTTGTTGTATTGTGGTTCTGGTTTATGTTGCCACCTGTCCCATCATGCACATGTTGATTACTTACTATAGGTTTGGGATGCTGAAGGACACAAAGCAGTTTAAGTTTTTCTGTCTGAGAAGAGAGAAAACACAACTTGTGGTCCAAAATAAGTAAATTCATGTCAGGAATAAGATAAGAATGCTGTTTCACCATGTAAAGACACAGCTGCAGAGTGGCTGCTGGAGTAGATAATTATAAATCACTCCTAAGTCCTGATTGACAGCCCACGTTTGTGTTACTCCTTACAACATGTTGAAAAGTATTCAGTCAG
>OMOW01113240.1:0-11526 GCA_900312555.1 Lamprogrammus exutus | reverse complement strand
TTTATTTTGCCACCTGTCCCATCATGCACATGTTGGTTACTTACTATAGGTTTGGGATGCAGAAGGACACAAAGCAGTTTAAGTTTTTCTGTCTGAGAAGAGAGAAAACACAACTTGTGGTCCAAAATAAGTAAATTCATGTCAGGAATAAGATAAGAATGCTGTGTCCCGATGGACAGCCCACGTTTGTGTTACTCCTTACAACATGTTGAAAAGTATTCAGTCAGACATGGTGGAGCGGTGGTTAGCACTGTTGTCTCACAGCAAGGACATCCTGGGTTTGATCGTGTGCTGCCCCTGGTTCTTTCCCCCACCATCACACCCATATGTGTCAGGATGTGTTGGGATGCAGAGGAACAATTTACTCATGGGGATCAATACATTGTAAACTTACTATACTATACTATACTTACTTACTTACTTACTTACTTATAAATGTATAGTTAAGCTGTGGAGCAACCTGTTGAATTCCTAAAGTAGTAATCGTAGTTTGCTACACCTGATGTCTGATTGAATGAACCAAAGCAGAGGCTGAAACAACTTAAACTGTAAGTCTCAGTTTTGTTAATTTAAGTTCCACGTATTTCTTGTGTTTCTGATTAAACACAAAAATGATTATAGCATCTAGAACGTAAGCATTTGATAGCCACAAGTAGGGTGCATCTTCAGTTGTAGGAGCCACATCATTGGATCGATACTTTCTAAAAAGCACAAAGAACTAAAGCTGAGTTAGTGACGTTTAAGATGGATGGTTTGAATCCATGTGTGGTGACGGATTCAGCACACTGGCACAACATTCGGTCGGCATGTTGGAGCCACTCATGTTTATGCTGCTGAACCTCAGCCAGTTACTCCAAGTGTGTATGTATTTTTACAGGTTAGATCATGGGTCTCACATTTTCAGGTTAAGTCATGGCCAGAAGTGATTTTAAGGTCATTTCAGGTAATGGATCAAGTCCTGCTTTGAGCTTTCAAGTTTTGGGGGGTTTGACTTTGTAAAACAGCACACATGCTGGACTCGCAGGTAAAAAGCACAGAACAATACAATACGGGACACAACACATTTGCATGTATGGCTCTGAGTTTGTGTGTGTTCCAAAAACACTAGCAGCAAATATATCAGTAATCACCAAGTGGAAACTGGGAAACATTATATGCCATTAGAAACAAAACACTGGCACTTTGAAGTGGCTGAGTTAAGAACACACAACATAAATGAGCTCAGACACCAGTACAATTGATCTTCCCAAGTCACTCACAGCTCAACAATGTGCAAACTGACTGGTATGTGGTGTAAACGTATCTTAAAATGTGGAATGACGAAATTACTAAAAATAATTTGGTAATATGGGGCTAATCTACAGCATCTCAGAGAGGATCTGAACACTTCTCTGCTGCAGCCCTGCGTCTTGATTTAGGCTGATTGGATTTTCGCATAAAAAATTTTAAACAAATGGCCTTAACAGTTACACTCTAACAGTCCAACACTTCCTCTGTCAGGTACCGTATACTAATAGCTGAAGTATGGTGATGCTGGTTTACGTTTACACCGCAGGCCATTCTTCAGATGACCTACTTGACATTTACAAGCACTCTCAGGCCTTCACTTTCCCAATCTTGGCCTCCAGACCTCAGCCATTGTTTTTATAAATGGCCCATTTGAACGAAATACGTGACTCTTTGTTAAACAACTCCAGGCTCAAAATAGCTCCCAACGACTTGTTTCAGGAGCAGACATCCCTGTTTCCTCCCATTAGTCACCCAGTGAGCCCTCACTGCTGCTTTTGTTCACTGGAGTTTAAACAGGACCTGCTGGCAGCTAATCTGTTAGCATGTGTCATTTTATCTTATGTTATTTTGAGAATGGCCTGGAATGAGGATTTGTGGTGGTTGATTTCCAGTAAATTAGATTATCTGATATCCCCCATGAAGAAATATTGTTTATTTTAAAAGCTTGGTCGTGGCCCTGTTTGACTTGTGTGTGTTTTTACTTCACTGTAGATCTATTTATTCTGAGGATGTATGGCATTGCAGAGACTGCACGGCTAAATATAAATCATTTACTGCTGTGTAAGTATGTTGTCTTACTCCATATGTAGCCAGTGTTAGCCTGCAGATCGTATCACGGAATCCTGCATTTTGAAGTGGGGTGAAGGCTACACTGATGGCTGGATTATCTGATGGAAGTGTAGGTGGGTTAGGTGAATTAATGCACATTGGCAGATGGGATAATGGATGGATGGATTTGCACGTGGATAGACGATGGAGGACAGACACGGTACAGTGGACAGATTACATGGATGGAAGGGCAGGAAAATGCACCTACTGTCCAACAAAAGTGTGGGTATGGTGCCTGCTGTCCTGTACTTGTTTATCACATGAGCAACTTGCGGGAGTCACACAGCAGCTGAGTCCTTGCATTCACACTGTAGGCTGCTATAACACTCTTCTCCATAGATTAAAAAAGGTCTAACTAATAACATTAATTATGGCTCTTTTCCATGTCATAAAGAACATGGCAGTGAGGGCCCTGGCTCATTGTTAGACCTAAATGTAGTACAGCCACCGTTACAAGCACTTGATAATAATATATTTGATAATATTATTTAGATTATATGTTTAATAAATGTTTTCTTTGCTCCTATTTTCATTTAGGAGTTTATTTTGAAATATATGAGTTAAAATGATATGCCCCCTTTGATTTTGAAAATAAAGTGTGAATGTTACTGGGCCGTCAGTATCAAACTACAGTATGTACGCTCCAGAACAATCACAGTAGTAAGTGGGCTGAGTAAATCACTCATTCCTCTTTTCCACAGGGGCCAACACCGAGGCTGGAGTCAAATTTATGAACTGCTCAGAGCAAAAACACAGCTATTTGGCCAGAAAAACTGGTCGCAGTACTGCTGTCATTGCTTTGGCCCCAAAAACTTGCTGGTCAGGAGTCAAGGAACCATGCAAGTTGCTTACCTTTACTACCTGTTTACTACCAAAAGCAGATACTAGCCGCATATCAGCATGGAAACTCACAAATTGATTCAGTGAAAGACACCAACGCGTAACTGGCATCATGCTGCAGTCGAGACATCCAGGACAAGTTGGCAAAAGCAAAGAATGATGATATAGTTTATTCAGCTCCAAACCCATACTGTATCCCAATACGCTCACTTGCTGAGCCTACACTTTTGCGCTCTGAGTGAGCACTTCGAGTAATGTATGTGTAATGTGTGTAAATGTAATCGAAATAAACTTCAAATTTTTACTTTTTTAGATTTTGTATGCATTTCTTTTGCATACCCTGTGTATATAGTCTACTTTTTCTTTATTGTTCTCTCTTTATGATGTTGATACACAACTTGATTGCAGTATGGGCCTAAAATGGAGGAGCAGAAGATCTTAATACTGCTTTTGTTATTTTATGTAACAAAATACCTAGACTTTTGTCAGGCTTTGTCTGTTCTGCAAGAATAACAACAGAAATGCATCAGGTTGCTTTTTCAGGTTTATTAACCATTTGTCGCTATTTTGTCTCAGCCCAAAAGGTCAAAAGGTTGTGTTAAAGGTCACAACTGTTAGACATGTGTAGCATGAAGAATCCTGGGTTTACAACTTGTAAATATGATTTTGTTGTCTGTTAGACTGTAATTCTCAAGTTGTAAAATTGGTATTTCCCAATTTCCAACACCACTCAAACGCAGCATTAGATATGTACAGTGAGTCGATTGAATGTGATATTGATGATACCTGATTTAAATCAGAAGCAACACGCCACCCATCTCCACCTTTGTCCTTTGAGGAAAAAATGATAATATCCACCCCCACCCCCCCCTCACACTCCAACATACAATATTGGGCTCATGTTCCAATGTCAACACACTGGAGACAGATACATTACCTCCATTAACACAAAGTCTATTCAAAGTCTCATTTAAACAATGGAAATATTATGAGAGACAATTCTTTACATTAAAATTTGTTTTCAGTCAACATATTCTGAACCTGAAAGTTGACTTTGGGTGAAATAGGAGGGTGTGAAGGCTGCAGACATCTCTGTGGACACATTTCTCTTCGTAATTAAGTTATCTATGTTATGGCTCGCTAAAATATAGGGTCATAACTTTTCACAGAATCCATCAATATAGTCAAATAATAATGTGGAATGGAAATAATATTCATCTTTTGAATGTAATAGACAATGTACTGAAAAAGAATGGACACATCTTTCATAAAACATTAGCATGTAACATGAATGTGTTTTAAAGGTCTCGTCAGTGTGGCGCTTCCATATCACTTCAGTACAGCTTTGTTTACACAGAGACTTAATGGATTGAATAAAAACAGGCAAGTAGGCAGCCTCTTCCCCTCAGTAAGTTCAACCAGAGGCCAGCAGAATATTTGGGCCTCGACCTGAAGACTGAAGACTGTTTTCAAACCTAAAATGTACTTGCCAAGTCAAGTTTATTGGGATAGCCCAGTATCAAATACAATATTTCAAAGGACTTTACAGGCCCACACAGCAACGGTTCCTGACCCAACACAAGTTGTCGAGACAGATGAGGAAAACTCCCCCAAAATACTAAACAAGTAAGGGGAAGAAAATGTAAGAAATTTCATGAAAGTCTGTTCATATAAAGATCCCCCACTCCTCGAACGGCCATTTGGGCATGAGGAGTCATGGGCTTGGAAGCAGGCAGCTACAATGTGAGGGAAAACAAATGTCACAGTGAGTCATTTCACTCTCCTCTTCCCCTGCATTACCCTCTGCTCCCACCTCAGCTCTTCACCTCACCTCACCCACCTGATTCCAGTCGTCTTATCATAAATACCGGCCCATTTCCCCTCTGTCTCTGCCACATTGTCTTTGTAGCCTTGTTGCCTGGTTGTAGTTTCGACTAGTTGTTGACCCTTAGTTTCGGTGTGTTTGTTTGTTAAAACACAAGACCCGTGATACAGCACACCAGTATACCTAAAAAAAAACTTCAAAGATCCTACTAAAAGTTTGAGATGGTCTTGTGATGGTTCTGCAAAATACAAACACTGATAGTAATGTTGGGATAAAGACAATTCATCACACAGAAATCACAACTCATACCAATTTTTGTCCACAGTTTTGAGGCACTAATGAATGCATTAATGAACAGTTTGTACATTATATTGTGCCTGTTTGTACATTTATATTCTCTGACTCGGCTCGATTTCCATCAGTTTAAGCTTGATCAACTGTACAGAGACACAGGTCATTAGGATTCATCCTCTGGGGAGTGGGGACAGTCAATGTCTGTACCACATTTCATCAAAATCATCCAGTAGTTGTTGAGATATTTCATTGTGAACCAATGACAGACAGACAAACTAATCGAACCCCACTAAGCTAAATGTTCTACCACTAGAGTCACCAGAGCTCATTTGGCTTGTAGGGCAAAGTCAAATCAGCATCCTCTGATCAGTTACAGTTACATTGTTTTTTACTTTGCAAATACTCTAAGTAAAATGCACAGGTACAGGAAGCAGCTGTGTGTACAGGACGTGGTTTTACATTTTCTTTACTGACTTCGGCCTCTCCTCTATTTTTCCTCCCTCTCTTCTCTCCGACTGCTGAAACAGCGATGAATAGATTGTTAGCTGCTCATTAACACCATTCAAAGAGGCTGTATCCTGTTTCATTGCCACCCTTGCTCTTTTCCTCTTGTCTCTTTGTCTTCCCGCCGCTTTGCTTTCCCCCCCTCATACCATAACAGTATTCATATCTCAGTGGTTTCCATCATTTTGGCATGGGATTGAGCGTATTTATAAAGCCAGGCCTCAGTCAGTCCACTGTATGTTTTAATTAGATTCAGGAATTCAATGTGGTGATTTATCAGCTGTGAGCACTGAAATGGTGATTTAATTAAGTCTCAGCTGCTGAAAACCGCCAGCTAAAAAACATTTTTTTTGGTATATTCCAACAGTTAAACACAATGTGCTGGATGTGTAGTGTTGTGCAGTACACTGCAGTGGGTCACGTTGTAAACTTATTTTAGAGACTTGCATATACATGCATATGCATATATCATACGCTCTTGCAAGCAGATGCACACAGCCTTATATTCATGCAGTACATGTAAAGGGACACATGCATACACACGTGTTGTTTGCTCACAAAATATCATGCATAGGCCTCCCATTACACACACAGATAAACAGACACGCATGCACACACACAGACACACGCTTCCCCCTCCCTTTGCTGCATACTTCAGCTCTGCTAATTGAGAAAATCACTCGTGTGGGGGGAAATGAGGTGTTTCTGATTCGTTATTCCTCAACACGCTAAGCTGTGAGGTGCCATCAAACACACAGTGGGATGGTGAAATCCTCTGAGCTTTTTCCGCTCTCACCCGCTCCCATTACCACAACTTATTGTCCTCAATCACAATCCTGAGATGAATTCAAGAAGCGGAGAATTTAATTAAAAGCAGCTCTAAAATTAGACCTCGTCTGCCAGCTGTAGCTATTAGCTTAGCTTACTGGGGGACTTTCCAGCATTTTCTATCTGTGTGTCTCAACAAGCAAGTGTTTGTGTGTAATGTGTATGTTTTGCTGTGTGTATCCTGTACTGTGCAGATCAGCTGATTTTACATGGGAATATTTTTAGGCAGCCATTAGTTTGAATGCCTGTTTGACTTGCAGTGAGCCACGTAATCCAAAGCTCTCCATTTAAACAATGGAATGTAATTATGATTATTAAGTTATTATGATTGGTTCCCTGAGCAGCTTATAGCACACCAAGGCCTCCTGTCTTTGTGCTGAAACGCGATACAGTTCGTGGTTATCATCGAATCAAATACACTAGATACTTTCATCTCACGTGACACACGGTGCAATAAAACTGTATTCACATGTAACATTATTAGTGCAATTGGGAGTCAAATTCCAAACTCTGGCAGTGTTTGTGCTTTGCTCTACCGATTAAGCTACACAGGCAACGATGATCCACAATGTGAATGAAAAAACATCAATGCTAACATTGAAACATTGTAAGATTGAAACATTATAGCACTTTGTCATCTCTTCACTGGCTTAATGAGATAAATCAAGAAGTCGTGTTCTCACAGGTATGAACAGTTTCTGACTCTATGTCTCGGCCAGAACCGCGATGCTTTAATATGCTTTAACTTTGGAAGGAAAGAGGTCAATGTTTAAATATCTCACTCAAGGACACCCAAACAGAATATATGGCTATTGATTGACATGTAATCGAGTAAAATTGGTGAGCTTTCAACAGCAGATTATATGCAAACTTTTCTCTGCAGCATCTCAGATCTCGTAAGAGGAAACTGCAGCCCAGCACAACAGAAATCGGTTAACTTCTACAGAAAAATGGCATTTTTGTGCATAACTTTGGTGTGATTCAGGTTGGGTTAAACTGGGTCTGGAGTCAATGATGTGTCCCTTCCCCCATCTTTGAGCTTCTTTTTTAAAGACAAGTGAAGAAGTCAGCAGATAGAGGAAGAGAGCCACTGTTGTTTGATCTGGGGCCATCTTAACCATTCAGCTCAAGGTAATTAATTTGGTTCAGCTCAGTGAAATTTAAGCCAAGCAATGAGATTATTTACTGCCCCTGGAGCAGTTACACCTTTAAGAAATGATAATCATTTCCACTATAGATGAGAGAACATTATATAATAGTGTGTTTGTAATGTGTTTTTATTGGTTTAACTCAGAGCAGAAAACTGGTACATATTTAATTAGTTTTTCTGTGTAATGTATCTGGAATATATCCCACTGTTGCTTGGTCAAGAGCAGGAGACACCCAGGTACACCATGGATAGGTCTCCACAAACACAGCAAACACAATCATTTATGTAAAGCAACACGTGATGTATGGGGATTTAAATCCCAAAACAGTAAGGATTTAGTTTGTAAAAAGTCACACTAACTGATGAAGATTCCTCCTGGAATGTTTCTACTGTAGCAGGAAATCCATTTTACAATGT
Organism: Lamprogrammus exutus; assembly: GCA_900312555.1. Lineage (NCBI taxonomy): Eukaryota > Metazoa > Chordata > Actinopteri > Ophidiiformes > Ophidiidae > Lamprogrammus > Lamprogrammus exutus. The sequence goes on along the minus strand of OMOW01113240.1, from coordinate 3,550 downwards.
GGGCAACTTGTTTTCTCAAATCTGTTGATGATGAATACAGTGTGCTGTCCTTGTTTGACGCTCTCCTTCATCAAGCAGCTTGTGGCAATCTGCTTTCTGTCAATGGTTTGAGGGCACCTCCATCCTCACCCAGGACCAGCGCTGCTGACCCCTGACCTTTAAGTATTGGAACACCCATTCCCTCCTTTTCAGAGGCTGCAAATGGCTGCAAGAGTAAAAACGATCCTGTATGATGTGGCCACTAAACTGTTGCTGTTGTGGTGTGATTTGGAAAGCAGTTTATCTTTAGATGAATGTGGTGCAAACAGCTGATTTTGTTCCTCCCTTGTGTAGAGTAATCTGTCATTGTGAAGTTTTTCAGTGTCCTTACGCTAATAACCAGCATCTTTCTGCAAATGTGTGTACTGTTGCTGCGCGTCTATTGACAGCGGACACACAGCGCTGGCTGTCCAGACAGGCGCTGTAAAGGCTAATTGCCCACAGCACCATCCAGGCCTTCCCCTAATGAACCATGTGCCTGAGGTTAATTCAATTTGGCCAGAGGAACCTCCTGAGGGCCTTCGTGTTTCTCCGCAAAAAGAGGAGCTGGTTGAAAATGGGGCGAAAACACCCAAGAGTGCGTGTGTGCATTTATGAATACATGAATGATGTATGAGTGTATGAATTATACAGTGTATGAACATGTGAGGTCACGAGCAGTGCGGGGTGAGGATAGATTCAACATGTTTTACTGTAGCTGCTACACAATGTAAGCACAGCCTTACTCTGTTACAGTATACTGTAACCTGTACTGTAAATCCAAGTTGTTTATGTTTTTTGGTACTTTTGAAGGTAAAAATAAGCTGATGTTTTTATATATATGTCAAATTCCTCACATATGTAAAAGTGCCTGTAGCTCTTCCTTGTCATTCAGGAAAATCTCCCTAAAAGGGAATTTAGAGATACTAAATCTCTTTGGACGTTCATAATAATAAAATCACCTTCATAAATTTTCTTCTTCTTTTTAGCTATTATTTTTTCTTATTTTCTAATTCTTCATCACACCGTGGTGGATGGATAGATCCTGCCCTCTGTAACAAATTGTCAGCAAAACAATGAGAAACCAACTTTCAGTCCCTGAGGTATTTCACACTGAATCAATGCGGTGACCTTTCATTATGCACTTGAGTTGCAAAAGTGGCAGGAAATGTGGTCACATTTGTACAGTATATTACCTCCAGCGCCGATCCCACTTTCCCTTAACCTTTATTTTGAAACCAATCATGCTGATGTAAGAAATGCATTTCGGATGGGAGAGGAGCTGCATAGAAAGGGAGGGTCGTGGACAAACACAAAATGACATTGAACAGATGACTCTACCGGAGCTGTTTGGGTATAAACACCTTAGTTGATAGCGAAAAACGTATAATTATCCACAAAAATACTTGTTGTGATGGCTAAGATGATACTTAACACAGGGCACGTCAGTCAAAGTTAATTCATCAGTTCTGAATGTGTTTTCACACCTACATGGTTAAGTCCATTTAAAAAAAAGACTGAAGTCTTCCCCCTTGGTACAATTCATTTGCGAATGAGACTTGGACATGGACCAAAATGATAGCATCAGTACCAACTATTGGTCTATTGATTGACGTAGAACCTAGATACATGTGGTTAACATTAAACTAGAGGGGCATTCAACTCAACATACAGTCCCCAAGCCCCAACAATCCACCAATTATCGCTCCGAAAAAACAAATCCTGGATCCAGATCACCACCAGAGCTTAATGGGTTCTCCCTTGGATCAGCTCCAACCTGCCCACCAAGTTCCATGAAAATTGGTTCATCACTTTTCAAGTAATCCTGCTTAAAAGTGGACAAACATGCCAACGCGGACAGAGACATAACCTCCTTGGCGGAGGTAAGAGATTTCACCCATAGCAGCAATATGTGGTTTTCCAGAAAAATCCAACATTCTGCTGACAAAGTGTTGCTGTGCAGTTTTTCACCATGCAGAAAACATGGATCACCTAGTTTGGGTGTCTTTCTTTCTTTTGGCTTCTTTACTGCCTCAGATGTGTCAAAAAAAATGTATTTGTATATTCCCTTGCAAAAGTTTAAATGCACATCTACTACTTGCATTATGTTATTATATTGCATGTATTAAACAATAGAAATACCTCGAAATCACTTTTTGTGCACCAACTTTATTTGCATTGTCATCCAGACGGTAGCGAGCTGCTACGGAGATAAATGACCGAATACAGGGCTTTTCAGATGCGGTGCTGATCCCGTGTAGGCCTCATCAGAGCAAAACAGCTGAGTCATCCACTCTGCATCGAGCTGAAAGCGGCAAAAGTCTGGCTCGGTCATCCTTCAGCATCAGCAGCAGAAAGTGGGAAAATCTGAACTTGTGAGCACCCGGTTAGAAAAGACCTTAACACAACACACAGGCAACACTCTGGTAGCTTCTATTCCAGGGTTTTGGAACACACGAGGCTTTATGGATCTTGCTTGGCGGGATTCAAACTGAAATCATGATCTCTGCACTCCCTGCTGGCCTGCCTGCCTGCCTGCCTGCCTGTCTACCACCCTCCACTGTTTACTAAAACATGTTTACTGATCACTTGGTAACGTGCTGGAGGTCATGGCGTGTGTAGTCGGGGCATTTTAGGTGTGCGTGCATGTTGACACAGCTTACATGGTGTCAAACAAGTGACTGCTTGTTCGACCGGCTTCACGTTAGGCCCCATAACGCCGGCAGATGTGCGACTGCTGACCCTCGACCTAGAAAATAAAAGTAAAAAGTGAGATGTAAACACAGTGACTGACATCCCTCCTACCCATCTACCCACCACAACCCTCACCATGTGGTAAAAAAACTAAAACAAACGCTGTCTGAATGGCTGCTCTGTTCCTCACTGACAGCTGGCCTGGAGGGGAAATGGTTCTGGATATGACCCCATTCATTCTGAACCCAAAATCGGAACCAGGCTTTGGTTTATTGTGGTGGACCAGAAGACAACAGGGTCTGAAATGATGCACACATAGGTGAGAGAATAGACTGAACATAATGATAAGAGAAAGCAATGAGACATTAGCATAATTCTGAGGGAGAAATTTCAGACTGTGTGTATATAAATGACCATGAGAACAAGCACATGCATCTTTATATTTCCTTCCTTCCTTCCTTCCTTCCTTTATTGTTAATGCCCTATGTCTTGTTTCTCTCTCATCCTTGCTGTCTTTTTATCTCTCTCCTTTTATTAGATGCTAGTAGCTGCGGGAATTCTTCTCACCTAATCAAAGGAATCACCTCACTTTTTTCTTCTCTGATGTGTGCTAGCATGTGTGTGTGTTTCCTGCTGTGTCTCTATACATGTGTATGTGTGTGTATGTATGTCTTGCCGTATTGTTGCATTTGCACAGGAACAGTTCATATGTGGGGGAAGCCTGCAAGGGAGGGTGTGTGTGTGTGCGCGCACGTGGGTGGGCGTGGGCCGTCTCTGTGGAGAGATGAACATGCTCCGCTCCTTACTGGCTGATGGACAAAAAAGGGGGAGGGGCTTC
>OMOW01113223.1:0-11593 GCA_900312555.1 Lamprogrammus exutus | reverse complement strand
CAAAAACAAATACAGTATATGTGTAAGATTCCAAACTTCAAGGGGACCACCAGGTTCCCTAAAATAAAGAATACTCCCCAGACTGTCCACTAAGTGGTACTGTAGCATACTGTATTGGGAGAGATAGGGAGGAAAGTACCTCCCTCCATTAGAGTTGACGCTCCCTGGTGGAGGTAGCTCTGTTAAGTCCTTAGTGAAGTAGAGAGTGCCCCTTACCCAGAAATAAAGCTTCACAGCCAGCATAAACGATAGGAGAAGTGCAAAGTGTTGCTTGTTGGCAGCTGAAGATAGTAGAAAGTTCAGATGTTCTTAGCCAGCAAGTACAGTATACTGCCATTACAGTGGGTGGGTTTCCCTTGTCAGCGTTTTTAATAGGAAATTGATTGAATAATGCTTTAATGTGTAGCTTGTAGGGTGGACTAACAATGAAAGTACATACATTTTAATTAATCTAAATTCAATTTTATTTTAAAGAATTGTAATGTGGCATGTTTCCATCACAGGACACAGTGGATTTAAAGCTGCATAAAGGGTAAGATGTTTCCCATATAACTACATTTTGGAGGCATTACAAGTAGCCATTCCTGTGAGCGTGTGTGTGAGTGTGTATGTCCGTGTGTCTGTGTGTGTGTGTGTGTGTGTGTGTGTGTGTGTTTATCTTTGCTTTAACTTTGCAAATCTTCAGTGATGAGGAAAGTCTCGCTGTACGTCTGGGGTTTGACATCCCACCACAAGAGAAAGCGTACCTGAAGAAAAGGCAAGCGTTTGTGAGGAAGGCTCTGCAGAAGCTGCTGGGCCTCAGCGCTGAACCCAAAAAGGTACAATGGAACTCTTTGAAAGACATGACTTAAAGGCTAAGACCATTTTATGTATTTACCCCAAGGTGGTTGACGTGCAAGAATGTTTCATTTCTCCAAAAGTATCTCAGTAAACGTATTTGCAAAAATTTAAAGTATTAGTAGCAGTGATAGCAGTACTAATATATTAGTACTTACATTTTGGTCATAAGCTTAAGAATAAGGGATGAAACTTTGCAATATAAGTCATGGTGTGATGCTGCAAATTCTGTAAGGATTGGAAATAAAACCGTAGTAGTTTACAGAATGTGAAGTAGTTGAAGTTGCCATTGTAGCAGCAGTTGTATCAGAAACCGCGGTAGTTGTAGTACTTGAGGCAAAGTAAAGAAATACTTCTGGATGTACATGTTGGACATCTGGAAGTAGTGTTTTGATTTGACAACAAGTGAATCGGATCATGTTTTATATGCTGTTTGATAGACAGTGAACTCTCAAGGGTTCCTAACAGTTCCTAATCAGTCGTTTGTAGTGCACCAGGCTGAAATGCAGTATAAATGCAATATTTCTCTATGAGAGGGCAAGATAAGAGAAACATAGCATATAAAAAATTGGGTATGTTGTGAAACATTTTCTCTGCCATGATGTGTCACAGCCTCTTAAACCATGCATGTCCTTTGTCTGGATTCCAGCAAGTCTTACAGCTGTGAAATTCAGTTTGGCCTGGCTCAATCACAAGTACAGCTACTTTAACAGCTCTGTGACCTCTGCCCAGGTGCCAACTATAGCAGTGGTTGCCTCAGGAGGTGGGTCCAGAGCAATGACGGGCCTGCTCGGTGGTCTGAAGGCGCTGAAGGAGCTCGGGGTACTGGATGCTGTCACTTACATCACTGGTGTTTCTGGATCCACGTGGTGAGTTATCCAGCATATTTCCAAAGCTGCTGATGGAATGGATGATGGACATACAGTATAGCACGACAGTGAGGCTGAGTGTTCCTGAATTGTTTGTGTTAAAAAGTAGAAGACGCCAGTGTATGTTTGTATTTATTACCCTGGGATTCTCAGCCAGGATCCCATATGGTGTTGCTTAATATACAGACTCGGTTGCAGAAAACTTCTAAGACTGATATAAAGTATTGCTATGTCTTTGATATATTTTTCTCATATATTTTTATTTAAAATATATGAAATGAAATCTTGGGCATAATGGACAACAGGCTGTTTGCAGGAATACTCAAGCAGCTGTATGGAAGATATTTTGGTATCTGAAATCAGATATATGGGCGGCTTGTGTAAGAATCGGTAGAATATATACAACAGTACATGGCCAAAAGTATGTGGACACCTCCTAATTACTGAGTTCAGCTTTTTCAGCCACACGCATTGTTATCAGGTGGATAAAATCAAGCACATAGCCATGCAATCTCCATAGACAACTCCATATTAATGCCCATGGTTTTCGAATGGGATGTCCAACAAGCTCATATAGGTGTGAGGATCAGGTGTCTGCATACCTTTGGCTATGTAGTGTATATAATCATTTTAAACTAAGCGCTAACCCCTTTTAAACACTACTTTTATTTCCCATATATACAGGACCATGTCTGCCCTTTATCAGGATGACAACTGGTCACACCAGGACATGAATGAAATCATTTCAGCAATGGAGAAGCAGCTAACCTCCAACGTGTTGAGCTGCTTCTCTGCTGAAAAATTGAGCTACTACATTGAGGAAATGAAAGTAAAAGAAAATGAGGGTCACCTTGTGTCACTCGTAGATATGTGGGGTCTGTTCATCGAGCAGTTGGTCTTTGGGAAGGTGAGCAGCAGTACACTTTCTGCTATTACATTTTATTGCATGTTATGTTAACGTTAAATGCAGATATAAAGAGAGACAGTGATTCCCCCCGCCCCCAAGATTTCTTGCAGACTGAATGTTTTATTTATGAGTCACAGTTGTTGTTGGCATTATAGAGAATGACCAATACGCTGTCTGAGCAGCAGAGGGCCATAAAGGACGGACAGAACCCTCTCCCCATATACACTGCTGTTAATGTGAATGAAGGGATACGTGGCTGTGAACCTGAAGTTGGTAAATATACTTTTTCTTGATGTTTTATGATGATAAATGCTGAAAGGTGCTACAGTTTTGTTTCCCTAAGTTGCTTTTTGTGTAAAGTGAATTGATTGAAGGACATGCTGCACTGTATACGCAAGGGAATGAGATAGATATATTGATACATTTTAACACAGGGATGTGCTGCAGGTTTGATTAAGTGTAACTTATGTAAAGACAGTTAAGTAAAGACAGCCTTTTAAAATGTAAATTATGATGAAATATAACATTTTTACATTTTCATTGAATATTAAAATGTGTAGATCTATGGTAATATACAGGTTAGAGTTAAAGGCTGATTCATCCATGGAATCAGAGAACTGCAATACTTTTAAGTAAGTAATTGACATGAGACTTGTTTCATTAAGTGTGACTCGGAACGATGGCGGCTGCAAGCAGTTTTACTGATTTAACCTGTATCTCAAGAATTTGTCTCTTAAAACAAACAGTCAGCAGCTATTTGCAGGACATGTAGAACTGTCTTAATTACTGTAACTGAAAATGAAATTTGGGAATTCATGATTGATTTTATTGACTGATTAAATCTTGTTCTCAGAGTGGTGTGAGTTTACCCCGTATGAGGTTGGTATGCAAAAGTATGGGGCGTCTGTCCGAGCTGAGGACATTGGTAGTCAGTTCTTCATTGGTCGCATCATCAAAAAACTCCCAGAAATCCACCTCCGTTATCTACTGGGTGAGAAAATGACTGCCTCTGCATGGATGAAACCTGTTATACACACAGTACTACAAATCAAATCTATGCTTATGTTTTTGTTATATCTTTAACTCATTAGGGATCTGGAGCAGTGCCTTTTCTGTCACTTTCAGTAAAATATGGGAGGTCGCTACAGGATCCAAGCCTTCATGGGCCTCTAGGCTGGGACCTGATGTCAGCATCACAAACACAGATGAACCGTCAACTCTGGACACATATGTCGTGAACCCGATGACAGAAATCAATAACGTTGTGACTAATTTCTTCACAAATCGTCCGATCGCTGCCCAGATATACAATTTCATGCATGGTTTCTCCCTACACTGGAACTACAGTAAAAGCAGCAACTTTAACGCCGGGAAAGGTAAGCCCTCACAGTACTGTTATTATTATAAATGATCGAAAAGATAGAATTTCGTGGTCCTTTGTGTTTCCTTTCTGAGTATTTTTACATAGCCATTCAAACACAAACATCAAGTAACAATCAGTACAAAATGCAAAATTGGGCTATTTTCAAATATCTTTTAAAAAAAGGGAACAGGGGGTGTGTGCGCACAACATATGTCATATTTTGGTACCAGACAGCAGGAATCTGACGGCAGGAAAGGACAAACCTCACCACCAGCCCTTTGTAGGCTTAATAAGGGAAATGCACACACTCACACACACAGATTTCCAGAAATTTATCATGGTCAGGCATAAAGACGGAGTGTCCTGAAAACAGCGTTCCCCAGTTGTGTGTTGTGGTCAGGTCTCAGGTAGAAGCTGTCTCTGCCGAGTTCCTTTTCCAGGTTGTATTTTTGTCGATGGTCGGTGTACAAACAACACTTTGGTGAACTTCGATAATGATTTAGTAAATGTTTGATTCACACCGCTGACTGTTGTGGTGCCCTTTATACATAATTCCTATGCTCAAAATCAAATACATTATTTATCCTTTTGAAGTATATCAAGTTTACTTGCCTGGCTTGCCCACCATATTTGACAGAGTGGAGACACGGCAGCTATCCATGTTGTTGAGTTTTCAACTCTATCAGCGTTGGTTGAGTGTTGTGGTTAGGGTTACAGTTAGATTTCAGGTGAACAAAATACTTTTGATTCGGATACCTGTGGTTCTGCAGCCACAGCCTAACAATAATGTCCTCTGCCCAGAGTCTCATCCAGATGCCTTCCCACACAAACTGAGCCCCAGTGACTCCACACTCTGCCTGGTAGATTCTGGTCTTGCCATTAATATTGGCTGTGCACCAATCCTGCATGAAGAGAGAGATGTGGACCTCATTGTATGCCTGAGTTATTCATGGGATCCAGACGACATCTTGAAGGTAAGCAGAATTACAGTATATAGAGGAGGATGAGCTTACTTGGTTGGATCAGAAATGGGACATCTAAAGTTTCATCCATACTAATATTATTGTCATGTTCAATATTCCAGGTCATATCAAAGACAGCTGCATACTGTAAAGACCATAACCTCCCGTTTCCCAATGCTGACTTTACCAGACTGCTAAATGAGCCTCAGAGAGAGTGCTACATCTTTGAGGATGAGGACAATCCAAAGGCTCCAATAGTGATTCATTTCCCACTTGTCAACGTCACATACAAACATTTCAGCCAACCTGGTAAGAAATCTGAAGTGTGTGCGCTTGCTGAATTATATTGCAGCAGTATTGGTTTCCATTGGGTGATGCTTTGCTTATGATTGAGACTTTGGTTGGTGTATTGGCACAGAAAATAGCAACGGTGAAGAAGACATTTTTATTTAACAGTTGATTGGATGATTGATTCGTTTTTATTTTTTTTTGATACCTTCCTCAAGCATTTTTTTCATCTTTATTTAGCTACTTATGTTTATTTTTTATCATGTTATACAAGTGAATATTGTATATTTAGTGATCCATTAGGATTAATACATGTATTTCTATTATATACTATATAGCACTAACTTGATTTATATCGCAATAACTCAAACTATCCCAATCAAATGATTATACAGGCAAGCTACGGATGACTGAAGAAGACGTAAAAGCAGGGAATGTGGATGTGAGCAGCAGCAAGAGTCCATACACCACCAATCATTTTACCTACTCAAAGGAGGATTTTCGGGCTCTGGTGGATTTGGCATTTTACAACATCATGTACAGCAAGGAGAAACTCCTGGAGATGGTGCACAAAGCCCTGGAGAGGAGGGCTAACAAATAGAAGAAATATCAACATGGATACGTGTCCCCATTTTGGAATAAATGTAAAAAACTTCAGAATCATCAAAAATGAAATAACTTTTTGACTCGTTGAACAGAGGGACGTCTGGTTTGCTTTGCGTAGCTTCCTGCCTCCCCTGACAGGGAAAGGTAAAAATAGTGCAAAGTGCAGAAGAGAGAAAACAGGTTATTAAGTCATCAAGGTGTAAAATTGGAATTGCTTGAAATCATAGGGAAATCCTGATTGAATTTGTTTCAATCAATGATCATATAATTACTGATTGTGATCAATGTATTTATTAATAAGTCTGTGGTGTTATTAATATACAAGGGTGTGTTGTCTTGTCTATATCAGAAAAATCTATAAAAGAAAAATGCTCAGAGTCTGATCATGTGTTCACTTTGAAATTAATAATTAAATAATTCAATTTGAAAAAATTAAAGAACAGGCGATATTTCTATACTTGCGTTGTCGGGAGGTGTTTTTATTTTATTTTATTCTTCTTCAGTTTTGAGGAGGCAAGGAGAAGCCCCAAACTACAGTATCTCTGTGGTGGATGTGGGCCAATTAAGATGGCAAACAAGTCAATAAACAAAATGTCACTCACGGCACAAACAGTTTTACAAAAGAGCCAAAGAAAACAAAGTATTAACAACAGTTCATGCCTGATTCTAAATGAGAAGGAAAGGAACATCAGTGAGCCAGCAGCCCAAACGAAGGCTTCGAGTGGTAGAACACTGAGAAAACGATTACCTTTGAATCCCTCTAGTGTCAGCTCAGCAAGCAACAGCCTCTGTGCTGTAATACAGTATAGCCAATCTGCATTTTCTGTTTAAGCTGCTCAAGAATGGAATTGTATGTCACTATATTTTATTATATAGGTCGTCTTGTAGATGAGCAAAATGGTTTACGGAAAAGAAGGGCATGTAGAGACCACATTTACTCTCTTACTTCCATTATTCGAACAAGAATTCAGCAAAATAACTCCACATTTGTTTGTTTAATTGATTTTCAGAAGGCATTTGTAGATAGTTTTATTCTGCCATTAAGTCTCTTTTTCTGGCACCTGTTGCCAGATCAATAAATTAAGAACACTTTGCCTACACTTTGGTGTGAAGCACGGTGACCTTTTGTCTCCAACTATTTTTTCTGTTTATGTTAATGATTTAGCTCTCCAGATAACAACTTCTAAGCTCTAAGCTTCTAAGCTCCCTCTGTACCTCAGAGGGAAATCAGCTCCAGCCTCCCTGCAAGAGCAATAAACAGACAAGTGCTTGATTGATAATGAGTCACAGCTGCCACTAATGCACAACCAGCCACTGCCAACACTTCCTCAGACAGAATGCTTAACTACACCCATGCTCTGTCTTATTTTAATGCTGCTGATTGGCACGTCATTTTCTATTGTTTTCTATTGTCTACTGATCTTGCATTACTGTACGTCTTGTGTTACTGCTGCTGATCTGCAAAGCCACTTTGAGTTCGAAAAAGGCGCTGTAGAAATAAAACTTAATGTTATTGTTATTATTGTTATTATATTTGCCCCAACAAATATCAAGAGGGCAACATTTAATTTGTTACAAGGATGTTGCCACTGAATTGGTTATAATATCCAACTACTTCAGCTCTCTGATTCACCATGGCATTATTCAGAAATTTATTATGATTTTTTACGCTCTGTGGTGTTTCAAAATTTTAGAAATAAACAATCTAAGCTGGGAATCACTGAAATGTCATGTCTTTCTTCAAAGTCCTGGAATTCAGGGCACATTTTTTCCTGAATTCGGGAAAACAAATACATCTTTGTATTTTTTTCAACAAATTTCCAACAAATACATCAAAGTCTTTATTCAAATGATTTATTAATGAAACAGATTTTATTTGTGGATTATTTACAACAATAACACATTTCCAGAGTCATTTAGCATATGAAAATATATCATATTAAGACTAATCCCAGTTAATTCAACTATAAAGCAGGCACAGGAAGTGCATATTATAAGAGTAAATGGAAACAAAGTTTATGCCTCTGACATATTCCAAATGAGAAGGAGTATCTGTCCTAAGCCAAACACAGTTGTTGAGTGGAAAAAGACAGAGATTATTATCAGTGGAAAATGGCTCCCCCTCTCTTAAAAAGGCACTGCCTTAAGCCTTGGAATTAGATTGTGATAATGGCTTTGGGTTATGGCATAAAAGGGTTATATGCCATCAATGCCTTTTGTCTTAAAGTAATGTATAGCAGAAAAAGCATTGAATTACATGTTATAATTTAATAAAACTTTTCCTTAAATACTTTTTCAGTGCTTCTAATAACTTGTAGTCACTTAATGCATTGTTTTGTAGATTTAATAGAAAGAGTTCCTCCTCTGGGGAGCATGAATGTACTCCACAGATTACTCCCTAGTTCTCCTGAGTACTCCTGCGATTGTATTTCATGGAGATCTCCCTGATTCAGTTTAATATTCGTGTAAAAAGAATTTTGGGTTGATGATGGAAATAGAGCCTGGGCATTAAAGGGTTACACATCATCCTCTGGCGTCCATGAAAATCCACAGCAAAATACAGATACCTTGTCATAAACCAAAGCCTTGCTCTACAGAAAAATCTATTCACAAGCAAATACATTTTTAAAATCATTTTGGTTTCTCCCTGTAGCCACCCTGCGCACACCCAAGACCCCACAGTCAAACCACCATTACTTGGCGTTCAGTACAGCCCAAATGTGGCATGCCGAAAACTGCCATGTGGCATGTTATTTAAAAATGAGCCACAAGCATAAACACAGTCAAGTGTGATTTAGCAGGTCGAAGCAAAGTTAATTTTAAAGCAAGTCAGATTAAAACAAACACAGCTCACTCGGTTCACCTTTAAAAGCTTTGTCTGAGCTGTTGTGTTTTGTGCCAGGAATGATCTCACTGTGTCTCTTCTCTGACTAGCTGCTTTGGTATGGTGTCAGTGTTAAATAAGGTAGGAGAGGAGGACAAAACCCTGCAACTGGCTGACATGTATTTATGTTTAGCAGAATGCCAGCCCCAATGTTTATGGCAATGATACTGAACAGACATAAGAACTGTTCAGAGGCGATTCTAGGGACCATGGGGGCCCCAGCCTAAAAAGTGCATTCAAAGGTGGTTTGAGCAGATGTATCGTTGCTGTATTCAGCCCTGACATTGTTTTACGAAAAGAAACAGATTCCTTCAACTTTGTTATCTCAGGAAACAATAAAAACAATATTGCGTATCCTCTCTCACCTTACATAAGCAACACAATAAGTAGAAAACATAATAATTTATAATAATAAAACATAAACATAATAAAAACAGGAAATGCATTTTTTCTTTCACTTTGCATTGACTCAGTGTACTCTAACATACTGTATATGGGTTGGACAATAAAATCAATAAATGTACCTTTATACAATTACCTTATCTGTGAAGTTTATAATGTTTAGTTTTGGCGTGTTGCTCTACTCAGGTCATATTTGAGATCATACTTATTGGTGTTGTTGTGCTAATCTGCCCGTCCTTTATAAAACATCCATCACATCATTACTCCTATAATGTGTGCAGCACCACAAGCCTCAATAAATTAAAGCATATCCATGAATCAATGGGGTATCTTTAGAATAGACTACAGGAACTAATAGAATCAGCCATCTGTATATGTGTTGTGTTAAGTCAGTTAAAAGTATCGCCGTAAATGCAAAGCCTTAGCATGTTTAATAGCATGGAGGTATTTAAGAGGCCCCAGTTGTTCCCTGACCCTGACCCACAGTTAGCATTCATATGGTCCACTAAATATAGGAAGCCACCATCACCTGTTGTCCTCAATGCTGTATAGAGGCCAAGACAAATTGTTTCTATAGATTAAAAAGGTATAATTTTTCGGAAGTACCGAAATGAAACCAGATCTTATAAGTGGGTTATTTATATGCTGGCTGTATGAACGGAATACACCATGTGTTTAGTTTGGATATATGCCTTTGTCATCGGTTGTGTTGAAGTAATTACATTTTTGATACTTTGGTTGACAGTTATTTGATTTATAATCATACTCCTTAATACATTGTCTTTCTTGTTCTGGATAATGGTATTATTGTAAATTCTTTTTAATCTAATTATAGAATCCAATAAACGCACACTGTCTAGCTCATGTTGACCTACTGTGTGTCATCCTGACCAGAGTAAGTTCTGTTTGTTAAGTACATAGAATGATGAGCGTTTAGGAAATCTCTGCTTAATTCTACTGAAATAGACTTTGTAGGTTAAGAACTGCTTGTTATGTTGTTAATTTACCAGCACTAGTCTTTAATTACATTTTTGCTATTACATTTTAAAATCTGAATGGGAGTATTTTTTGAGTCGCTAAATTCTGCTCTTACAATTTCAGGTTCAACAATTGGAAAAATGAAACTGAGCAATAATTAACTTTATTATGGTTAATCACAGTTGGGCAGGGTAGAGCAGTGGTTCTTAAACTTTTTGTACCAAGTACCTCCTCTGAGCAAACCAAAAACATCTACGTTGAGTACCTCGCCAACACCAAATAAATAAGTTTGGCACATGTTGGGCTATTTTCGATTTAAAAAAAAAAATCAAATTCTTAATTGGAGGGGAATAACAAAGAACAATCTCTTAATGAAACCCATCTTATTTATGAATAATGTGCCCAAATAACTGAAGGTATTCCAGAGGTATCCCAAATATCATAAGGTTCAAGAACCACAAATGGTACATGTACCACAGTTTGAGAACCACTGGGCAACAGAAACAATTCGGTCCTGTTTGGTTAGTTGACATAATGTCGTCTAAACTGGCTGAACTGCCCAATCAACCCCACTTAGTGACAGTCAGACCTGGTTCATGCTTTCACATCAGCCCGTGGCCCTCAGACAGAGAGGAGAAATAGCCTCTGGTCATAATGGATCTCCCCAGGGGCCTCATCGCTGTGTGTGAGTGTGTGTGTGTGTGTGCGCGCGTATAGACTTTGTGGTGCGTTCACCGCCTCAGAAGCCTTTGAGCACACTGCTGGACCATCACGCCAACCTCGCCTCACCACGCACAGCACAGTTACCCACACTGACTGAAGCAGCTGCAGGGGCCAGAGGAGGAGACGGCAAGGGAGGAAGAATAAGATGTCGGTGGCGGTGAAAGGAAGAATAAGATCCAGATCTGTGCCCCAAAAATGTGCGTCGCGTCTCCGGAGACTCTTTCCTCATCTTTTTCTGTGTCTGTCCCTGGTGGGCTACGCAGCTCTGGGTGCGTTGATGTTCAAGCACATTGAAGGAGGGAGCCTGTCCTCCACCCAGCCGGAGTACCATCGGTTCCTCGGAGGGATTGTCACCAAGATCCAGAACCTCACCAGTAAGTAGCCACGACCGTCTTTACCAACTGTAACAACTTTATAGGAAAGCTTTAACTGCTGTATCTGATTATCTTCCCCACATTAACAGCAAATTAATTAACCGTCGGTCCCGTGTAATATTTTCTCGTATTCCATTTTTATCCTCACATTTAGACTCGAAGGTATGACATGAACACCCCGTTAACGCCCACGATTAAGGCTCAGCCAACGGGAGCCAGATTCCGATCATAAAAATGGCTCATAGTCTGATTAACTTCGTGGTCCTAGTTTTCTCCATGCTATTTTCATCTCCTTCCAGATAACGCGTCCTACACGCACGACAAACTCGTGGAGAAAGTGGAGGCTGAAATGCAAGCTGGGTCAAAGTCCATATGGCTCCAGAGACCTGACAGATGTACG
>OMOW01113221.1:0-10797 GCA_900312555.1 Lamprogrammus exutus | reverse complement strand
CTCTGCCTTCTTCCCTCCGTTAAGATTGTCTCGAGTTGCAGACACCAACGTTTTTCCCCTTAGCCAGCTAAATGTGACTCAGTCAGTATGTGGGTTTGCTCTGCAGAAACCATGCTGTGTGATCTGCCTGCTAAAACCACAGAGCTTGTTGTGTGTATCTGTGTGTGTGTGTGTGTGTGTGTGTGTGTGTTTTCTGATGACTTGTGGCATCTGGTCCAGTGAAACCAGGATGAGGAATGGGGAATGGACTCACACTATCAGGTTCATTGACACTGGGTGCTCCAGGAGGGTGGAACACTCCTCCCTTGTGTCCACTGTAGATTCTGAACAGAGGACACATTCACCGGGGTTCGTAACGTCCCGGGGCCAAGGTTGAACACCCCTCCCCCGCTTTAACCCTTTCCTCACTCATGTCTTCTTTCCTCTCTGTTTTATTGCTGCCTGACCTCCTGTATCTTCCCCCGACCCTGTTCTCCTTCCTAAAATAATCCTCCGGCTCATCCCAATCCCCCTCAGGATTGTCTCCAGTGTGTCCTCCACCGGAAACATTTTTGGCCTCCTTCAAAGCAACTGTTTCAAATTTCAGATGTTCTCTATTGTGTTTGAGTGATTTGTTCTGCTAACGTTAGCTGCTTTACAAAATGGTCAAACCACTCAATATGGATAAGTAATCATGGTAAGTATGAGAAATGGAAGCTGTTTTGGAACAGAAACTTTCAAAATAGTGCTTCCATTTTCACCAATCACTAGTGGGGGTGACAATAAGAGACCACTAGATTGAACATTATGAATCCTTATGTTGCATAGATTCATTTGTCCAATTCAGCTGGAAAGAAAGGATCTCCTGAGGTTCATCCTCTGTGCATGTGTCCTGTCCACGAGCTCAGATCACACCAGGAGGTTTGGATCACATGAAATGTTTAGCAATATTTTCAGGCCTGCTCTTGTTTAATGCTTGACAGGCCAAGACAAAACTTTCAAACATTGCTAAACATCTTGGATGCAGCCTTTGCGTCGCATTAGTTGCTTTTTCTTCTTTTCTTTTTCCCCCCACCAGGGTCAGGACAGTACGCCTACGGAGACGATGAGGACTGGTACTCCCGTAGATATAAAGGTAATTACATGCTATGTGCTTAGTTTGATTCCCAACACCCCAACACACACATCCATACTTGTACACTTACTGCGCTTTCTGGGACGTGACTCACATTCTAGTTTAGGGACTACCATAAATCAAAGTAAATATTTTCCTATGACTATCAGGTCATCTGACCCCATGCAGAAATGGAATTCCTCTCGTCTTTAGGTGGCATCATGCAATGTCTTTGCCAGTTTTGGCGCAATGACGTCAAAGTTGCTTCCCAACTTTAAATTCTGGGTCAGGTAGATGCGGAACATTAGTCTAGAAGCCAAACCAAAGTCTCCTCTTATGTAAAAGCTCAAACGTAGTATTATTTTCTCTCATTCAGTGGTTGTGGAGACATGGCCAACGCACACAAACACACACTCACTAAAACCGTACAGACAGTGAGAGAGAGAGAGAGAGAGAGAGAGGCTTATGACTACTCATTTCTATTCGAACTGGATATTAGCCTAGATAGTGTGTGTTCTCTTGTGCAAGTGTGTGTGTGTGTGTGTGTGTGGTGGTCCACTGGGGTGTCAGCCTGTCCCAAGCCAGCGGGAAATAGCCTGCAGATTTTTATTTCTCTGTATTGGAATAGGAACCGTGTGGCCTCTCAAACTTGGCTTCCAACAAGGAATTTTTACACAAGCATCGTAGAAATGAGCAGAGTGAACCAACATGGGTGTAGGAAAGTTGAGAGCGAATGCAGTGCTTTGATAGAGCTTAGAGGTTAGGACTATATCGTTCTTTAATAATGCTGTGTCTGCAGTTAATCTCATCAGTCATGTTTTGGGTTTCATATTTGTTGAACTGAACAGAGCGACGCTTTGAGAGAGTTAAAAGGATTCAATGATTGCACAACAGAAAGCTGATACATGAAATCACAGTTTTATCAGTGATGAAACATGCCTGCTCTAATACAGTAACTCAGAAACTCAAGTGCTCTCTGCATATCATCATCTGACATTTTCCTCAAGCGGGACTCTCTTCTTCACCCCATGAGACACGGATGAATTATGGTAAGTCCCAGATAAGGTAATGTGAAATCCACCATATCTGTCTGTACTCAGATGATGGGTGGGTTTCCACATTGTCAGTCCTATAAAAGAAGCTTTTCTTGACTTTTATGATCTTCAGGTAAGAATGACGCTGCTTTGAAACTATCATAGATGCTAATAAAGCCTATGATTATCTATTTAACACTCTATTTAACATTCTCTTCCACTTTGAGTTTCAAGGATGTGCCATAAACCGTAAAGGCCTTATTACTGCCTTTAAATGATGTCGTCTACTATCCATAGCCTCTTCCGAAGTTGCAGGTCTCCCTCCTCTGATTTTAGGGACCCCTTGGTGTGCGCCCATTAAGCTGAAGAATGGTGATGTGAGCTGTCGCACCCCCAGAGGAGAGCACTACAAGAACGTAATGGGGACGCGCTGTAAAATCCGCTGCAAGAGGGGATATGAGTCCCAGAACTCAGAGGTGGTGTGCATGGCCAACAAACACTGGTCCTCTAACTACGCCTGCCGAGGTGAGAACACATCAACACAGCTGAGGTTTGTTCCATCATGGATCATCGATCATATATGATGCCACTGTCAGTAAGACTAATGATACTACTGCTACGGTCAGTGCCGCTAGCTACTACAACCTACTGCTGCCTGAAATATGGGGGAAATTATTTATACTGAAAACTATGTTATGTTTTCTCTATGACAAATCATATTACATGTATAGTATGCATCACATATCATATAATTAGTAAAACAATAGACACGTTACATTTATCCCATAATTAATGTTAAAGTCTAGAACAATTCTGATGTCAATTTTTTAAGAGAAGAGAACATGGACAATCTGAAATTATTACATGATTGTGTAAACGATTTTGCTGATCTTTACTGAATTGTTTCCAAAATCACATGTAATCAAATTCAGAGACAAAAGTAATAATAATCACTCTTGAATCAGATTCCTAATTTGAGGGCTACACACTGTCACTGTTCTGTATTTGTCTACTGAGATGAGAAGCAGGATTGTGCAGGTTAAGCAAGCCTTCAGACAGTTAAGACTCAATTCCGAGTGTTAAAACGCTGCATCTGGTCAGTGTTGTTCTAAGGATCTGAAACGTGTGTGCTCTCAAGGAAGCTTCAAAACAACCAGAATGCAATCATAATTATTAAATAATAAATAATCAACATTTTACCCTCTGACAGAGATTCGCTGTGCCAAGCTGAACATGCCTGCTAACGGTGGCTACAAGTGTACAGGCGGCTACTACTACAACTCTCGCTGTGAGTTCTTCTGCGCCGCTGGATTCACTCTGAAGGGCCAGAAAACAACCACTTGCCAGCACAACAATGTGTGGAGCGCTGCAGAGAGCACATGTGTAGGTGAGTCTGTGCGCTTGTGTACAGCAGGCCTGATTTGTGTTCTTTTAGTTTTAATCTCCCGCTTTCTTCAGAAGACGCTGCAGCCATTTCCACACCAGGGGAACATTAAATGATAAACCTGAATTCCTGGTTTAATGAGACAAATCAAGGCTGTGCTGTGGAAACATGCTGTGAAATAGATTAATTTAATCAAGGACTTAAAAAAAAGTTTAGTGTTCTTATTAGACACTTAATCCACTAATCATGGACCCTGCATGCACAGACACACACAAAAATACACTGCTGTGTGTTTTTCTGTTTTTCCATGCTGCTCTATTTCTAAGGAAAGCTGAGCTATAATGACTGCACTTAGGTAATCAGCTTCATGACTGAACAGTGTGTGTGTGCGTGAGCTGGCTCATTCTGAATTCACCCAGCCACAGCCAACACACACTTGACAACACTGTGAGAAAGCACTGAGTATGTTTAAATGAAGGTTAAAGCTTAGACTTCTACCCTGATTAAGTTAATCAGTCGATTTCATTCAAACGTGATAATAAGATTGAAGTCGCTGCAAAACAATGTTGGTGTGCACCAAGAGTAGCAGACCGAGATTATGTGTTATTAAGTCAATTTACCCAAGCATGTAAACACTACATTGGTTTACAATAGCCATACTTCCTGTCGTAAGATGATTAAGTGATGAATCATAAATTTAGCAAAAGATAGAATTCTATTAATC
The DNA here is from genome assembly GCA_900312555.1 of Lamprogrammus exutus. Taxonomy (NCBI): domain Eukaryota; kingdom Metazoa; phylum Chordata; class Actinopteri; order Ophidiiformes; family Ophidiidae; genus Lamprogrammus; species Lamprogrammus exutus. The sequence continues at coordinate 6,562 of OMOW01113221.1, read as the reverse complement.
CATGTATACATCTTACTCCATATTCTTCTGCCTTAGTTGCAGTGGAGACAAAAATTGGAGATAAATGTACAAGCAGTGTAATTTTCTACCTCGTCACTTTAGATCAACATCTTGTTCTGGCTCTTTAAATCAAGTTTAGCCGTGGCCAGATCAATTCCAATGACCTGACTTTCATGTTTCAGATCAATCTCTCTCTATCTGCCTCTCTGTCTCTTTCTGTCTCTGCCTCTCCTTATCATTAAATGTTGAATCCCATTAGCGAATTCAAGGTCTAAGCATTTTTACTGACTAATGTAGTGTGTTGCTTGTGATTGATTTGAAATGCAAATCACGTGCAAGTAGATTTGCTCTCTTTTGTTGTCCGTGATGTAAAAGTTTTTGTACTTTTTGTTCCCTCTGTCTCTCTCTCACTCCGTGTAGATATCGATCCTCCAAGAATCAAATGTCCTACTGTGAAGGATAAGTGGGCAGAACCAGGAAAACTGACAGCCAGGGTGACTTGGGACACCCCAGAGGGTGTAGACACTGCAGATGGAATCCTGACAGAGTACGTTACACTTCCACCAACCTTCCAGCTCTCTCTGCTGTGTGTCTGTTCCCTCCATATGTCGATTTTAATCGTGTGATCTCAACTGTTCATTATTCCGCTATGAGTGGGGAGATCACAGTGGCACGCTCTTACTGTGAATGTCTTTTACAGCGTTATCCTGAAAGGGAGAACTGCTAAATCAGACTTCCCAGAGGGGCTCCATAAGATTTCCTACACTGTGTTTGACCGTGCAGGGAACAAAGGATCCTGTCGCTTCACTGTCAGAGTGCGAGGTGAGAATCGAAATGCAGACAGAAGCTCTTTTTATATCTATCAAACTGTATGGAGCAGGATTTGGGCTTTGTATAATAATAAGAATACTTACCTGATATCTGTGGAGAATTCCTTTGTTGCAGGAAGGTCAGGGTCATTTACAGACATGTGCCTCCAACTGACCAGGATTCAGACTCTTGCTCACTGACTCGTCAGCAGGGAAGAAGCCAACCAATACAGGTTTCTCTGTCTCACATGTGGTGTTTGTGTGCTTTGCTCCCACTGTGTGCAGTGCGCCGCTGCAGCCCACTGTTTCCCCCAGACAACGGCTATATGAAGTGTGACAGCGATGGAGACAACTACGGCGCCACTTGTGAGTTCATCTGCACGGGCGGATACGAGCTCCAGGGCAGCGCTGCCAGAGTGTGCCAATACGGACTCACCTGGTCTGGCTTAGACACAACATGTGCACGTATGTATTGAATGCATTGAACACAGCTGGGATATCTTGAAATTCAACCAAACTTAAGCAGATTTAGTAAATTTAGTAATAGTTATGATTATAGCAACATATAATATAGTGATACATTGACTGGTTGATCAACATATAATTAATCAATGACCATTTTGATCATTTTTTGTGTTCTGACAAAATAAGCTATTTTAAGCTACCACTTTGGATTCCAGCAACACTGTCATTTCTGGATATTTCATAGACTAAATTATTAATCTAGCAATATACAACAAATGCCCATGGCTTGCTTAAACTGGTTCCATGTGATGTGCTCAGTTTCTGTGGTTGTGTGCTATTTACTGATCAGAATTATTTAGCTGATCGATACAACACGCCCCTGCATTGATTGTGTATATCTGCAAGAAATGAATAATCACTCTGCAGCGCTGTGTCAGCGGTTATTGGACCAACAACTCAGTGTTTCACTTTCACTTCACGGTGGAATATGTTTCTCTACAGATGGTGGACCAGTGTTTTATTTGATTCCATCTGCTCACCAGCCTAAAAATGAAATTGTGGAGTCCTACGCTTTAATGTTGTGCCCTAACACATTTTGTGTGACCTAATACATTTTGTTTCAGCAGCCAAGCCAATTGTACTGTGTGCCATCTCCTGTCATTTCACTTTATTTTCCATGAAATGTGTCATCACAGCCATGAATATTAATGTGGGCGTCCGCACGGCCGCAGCGCTGCTGGACCAGTTCTATGAGAAACGACGACTGCTTATCATCTCGGCTCCTACAGCTGCCAATCATAATTACCGTTTCCAGATGACTAACTTACAGGTGAGACACAAGAATGAGCTGTGATGTGGAGCTCTGATATGGAGGGAAAACTAATGCCAGTGTCGTGATTTTCTTTGGCCTCTCCATGTACTAGTGTGTGTTAGTGCGTCTGGTTCTCTCGCTCGCCTATCTGCCTAATTAGGACAAGGCAAAGAGACAAACAAAGGGGAAGGGAGCTCCTGATGAGCAGAAAATGTCAAGGCGATGCATAAACGATGCTGACAGCCAGTCTAATAAGGCTATTCTGGGGCTGGATGGCTCCCCGGCTCGTCAGGATCCATTCAGTCAGAGCTGTTTTTAAAAGGCTTGACCTTTGAAAGCGACTTGGTTGTATGCTGACAGATAAGCTCGTGTTAAAAGGCATTTAGCCGGTTAAACACCTGAAAATGATGGGCCCAGGAATCTCTTAGTTTGTTGGTTTATTAGGAGTTGTCATGTTAGTGGATGATGATGTCTGCTGCAAACTTTTGGCCAACAGGATTTTATATCCTGAATTCAACTGTTTTTGTGTTTTCTTTTGCCTAGACAGGAATCAATAGCAGATGTAGAAAACCACAAAGCTCTCCCAGTCAGTACTTGAGGCAAATATAGATCAATCTGTCTCTTTCTCTCTCTCTCCCTCTCTCAGCATGCCCAGTGTGGACTGGACCTGAGGCATGTGACAGTTATTGAGCTGGTTGGGATGTATCCAGCACAGATTGGCCGCATTCGACACCGGCCTCTTCCCCCGGGTCTGGCATTACAACTCAGGTACTCTCTCGTGCCAAGGAGGCTGTGTTTTAACCAATGCCTGTCGGTTGGTTTGTTGGTTTGTGTGGTGGCAGGATTACTCAAGAAGTTATGAACAGATTCTGATTCAACTTGGTGGAATGGTGAGACATAGCTCAGGGAAGAACCCCTTACATTTTTTTAAAAGTTGGAATGACATGCAAAGATATAATTTAGTCATTAACATGGTGGCATGGTTATATTATAGGTTGTGGCTCCTGAAGTCTTAGAGTCCTGGAGTCTACAGACTCCTGAAACAGCAGGGTTGACTTGACGCCAGTTCGGGTCCCCATACTAGCTCGGTAGTCAATTCATATATTATTGGCCTGTGCTGCCTTTTGATATCATTAATGGACAGGAAGAGCATCTGAAACCCTGCACCAGCATCAGGTACAGCCAGGATCCCATTTCTGCTGTCACTGCATTACTTTGTGTGGCCACAGGTTACAGTAATTTGAGGCCACGGCTGTCTGATTCCATCGCATTATTATCTAATTCCCTTCCGTTCCCATTCGTTATACGCTGGGCCATAAGGAAAAAGAGAGGTAATTAGATGGATGGATTTGTACTCATTTGATGTGTGTTCTCTAGGTTACTGCTCCAGATTCCTCAGAGATCCTTCTACATGGTGTTGGTAGACAAGCAGGGTACTGACAAACAACGTTACCCATTCCCAATTACATCAGCCGAATTATTCACCACCATCGACACCTTCCCCCTCCGCAAGGACGAGATGGTGCAACAGCAGGAAGCAGGCCAGAACTGTCAATCATAAAACACCTCCATGTACCGTCACCAGTCTCGTGCTAAATCACCGTGAACTTTTTCTCATCAGTCACCACCAACAGTACCTGCTCAGAGAGACCGATCAAAATGTTACACACTCCTACCTGAACCTATGGCTTCAGTTTTTATCCAGTAGGTGCAAGTGTATGAGTGTGTGTGTGCCATGAAAGGGTGACATATCAGTCATGGAACTGAAGAAAGAAATTCAATGTAAGAGGTCACTTAGAGGAATGGGTCGTACATTACAATCATATTGATTTCTGTGTCTTATCTATGTTTAATTATAATTATTATTTTCAAAGCAGATCTGTGTTTCACTATTTTGTACATTTTTTGTATTTTACTGTATCTATTGAACTGGAAAACCTTTCACCTGTCTACTATTTATGTCACACTTCACTAATAATGATATATTCAGACAGTCTTTTGGAATGTGTGTATGTACAGTAGGGGACACTGATGCTGCCGTGTTTGCATGCTGTACATGTACGTCTGAATTTACACTGAATAAAATGTCTCTTTACATTTTAACAGAGGATGTGTGAATGTCCGAGCGAGTGGTTTTTCACCTACGACACAATGCTTCAGATAGATATGTAGATAGATAGAACTTTATTGATATTGCTGGCTGCTTAAGGGAAGGTTACCAAGTATATTTTGGAGACTTAATTCTGAACAATTACTGTGATTTAGATGGATGCAGCAAGCAAGATACAGAGGAGTTAAGGTAGCGCTAGCCTACCAGTGTTGTATGAACAAGACATCCCACGATCCATGTTGCTGCACCCTTAAACACAAACACAACTCTTTAAGACAATCACATAAATTGTTTGATATTGGAAAACTCTTTAAAAAAGGTAGAGGCAAACAATGAGTCTATGGAAAGATGTGTGTTTATTTCAAAATAGTCTTGTAACACATTCTGGACAAAATAGGCTTGATTACAGTGAGTCTGACACCCAGAAACCAGATTTATATTTGCAGACACAGAACAGAGATAGTACATGCTGTGTGTACTTCTAATCCAGGTACTGCGCGCTCCTTTCATCTAAATGCTGCACAGTAAACACCAGGTATTAGTACTATTATTGTGCACTGTCTTAGCTCAGAGCAGAGTGTCTATAAAGGACAAACAGACAACATTGGCATTCCACATGAAGAATGGTTCAACTTCAGGATCGGTTTTGTGTCGCTGTGATTCATCAGCGGGTGCTAAAGATGGCGGAGCCCCAGGCGACAGGGGCAAGGTGACAGTCAGTGACTCATTATCAGGCTCCCCCTGAGATGAAGGCCTCTCCTCAGTGCTGACTCACTCTGACACACAGCGCCCCCACCCCCCTGTCTCAGGGATCCTGGGAAAACACCCTTAACTCCTCTGCAGGTTTTTAGAGATATCTTACGGCCGTGTCATTGTTCTGTCATCATCAGTGCTTAACCTTTTCTTTGTTCTACTATCTGTTTCTTCTAAATATCATGCAATTCTATCACCACACTGATACAGTGTCATGTAAATGTACATAAAAAGCTATTTTAAGTTGTGTAATGTGTCTTCGAGTTGTGCCACAGATTTTTCAAAGGACCAGGGACGGAAAATAACTGACCCTAAGTACTACTGTTACCACAAGTACGTAGCTTTTCCAGATAATTTCGGAGTACATTCTTAAATTAGAATTCCTCCTTTCATCTGAGCAGTTTTAGTCGAGCACTTTACTCTGTAGCTGTGCTAATGAAGTCATGATGGTCACCATCTCAGAAAGCATCACTGAATCAGACAGTTATGCATTCATATCAAAATACTCACACTCAGGAGGCCACATTGGGCCTTTCACAGTGACCTTACTGCATGAAATAAACTATTAAAGGGGACATATTGTAGAGATTTTGATGTTGTAATTTTGGAACCTGTGTGTGTGTGTGTAAAAAACAAACACTGATCCACTTCTGCTGTAGCAGCGCTGTGCTCTGTTTGTCCAGCTGCCTCAGGCGTGGTTAAACATTCGCTTGCTAGCCTCGTACTTTGTGGGTGTGTCCAAGCGACAAGTGACATTAACATGTTGCAGAAGAAAAATGTCAAAATGAGGCTTTCAGGGCTGTTCAGATCCTATGGGTTTGTCTTCTTGGATGCATTTCTATAAGCATCGACCTCAACTTTTGCAACTTTGGTAATGTTCAACACACACTAACCTCACTATATTACACTATTAACTGAGGGAAAACAAAACAAATCACAATATGTCCCCTTTAACAAGTCGTCAAAAGTGCTACTTTTGTTTTTTGAGTATCTTTCATCACAAGCATTCTAAATTCTACAGGAGTAATAAATCCCAAACTACTTCTATTTGAGTAGAACTGGTCCGTCTGGTCCCGTTTCCACCCTTGTACACAACTGCTTACGAGGGACTGAATCTCAGTAAATGCAGCCTCATGTGCTTCAGAGCTGTATGCCATTTTGCTACCTTGTAACAGGAATGTTTAAGTCTCTACTTCATCGATCAGTGCCTTGTCTAATGTCTTACTGATGGTCTCGGTTAGCTGAAACCACAAAAAGGACTGTTGCACATGAACCACCAAGACATAGATGGACACACCAGGAGTCACATGTGTGCTTATCAGTCGATGAAGTTAGATACAGTACGTGTTTTTAATGTACAACAGCAGTGCTTGGTCATGAGTGGACGCTTTGGAGAGCACAGGGCGACGTGGGTGAGTGTGTAAGGCATGAGTGGCTGTTGTGGACTGGAGAGGGATTCTGAACAGGGCAGTTCAGGGGGAGGAAGCGGGGAGAGGGGGGACAATCTCGTTTCTGCTCCTTGTTGCTGGACCCTTCACTGTTCCACTTCTCCACCTCTCTGTTTTCACGCCTCCACTGCTTTCTCCTCTGCTCTCGTTTATTCTTTCGTCTCTT
>OMOW01113215.1:2767-14204 GCA_900312555.1 Lamprogrammus exutus | reverse complement strand
ATTCAATCAAAGGGGCTTACACAGAATACAATCTGCCTTATTTCATCTGATTGTATTCCGTGTAAGCCCCTTTGATTGAATTTACTGTGGCTTATTATTAACTGACTGTCAAAGCCTTATTTTGTACTCCCTCCACATCAAAGAGTATGTTTTATTAGTCCATAAAAACACTGTGCACAAATGTGTGTATGTGTATGTTTGATAAACTTTTGTGTGATTGAGCAGTGAGCAGCCACAAAGCAGAAAACCAATGAGAGAGATGTGTGTGTGTGTGTGTGTGTGTGCGTGTGCATGCATGTGTGTGTTTGTGTGTCTGTGTGTGTCTATATGTCTGTGCCTGAGAGACAGGAAGAGAGACAGTGAGTGAATGTCTTTAGCATAGGTGGTGCTTTCCCTGCTGGACAGACAATGATTGATGGGTAATGTTGACTGTTTAAAGAATGCGATTTCTACCTGACAATCAATCACTTAGCTCATACCTTAGACCTACAAACTGCAGCAGTAGGTGGAAGGATTTGTTGCAGAAGAAAGAGGAAAAATGGTTCATGGCTCCCTCTCACACCTGCAGCATTTCGTCCATTTGAATCGCAATTGAATGAGAAAGCAATTTTGCCTTGATTCAGCCCAATTACAGGAAGTGAGCCAAACATGCTGTGTAGTATGGGTTGTGGTGTTAGTGGCTAATGAGGGTTCGTCTCAACAAACAATAGGGAGGAGCATCAATGCTCGCTTTTGATGGAAAAAGTGGATCAAAACACTGTTGACCACACAGAACCATACGTACATCTTAGATGCGTCTTTAAAGGCCAGCAAGTTTGCACACACCCTTCAATATCATAATTTCCTTTGGTAATTGGTTAATATCCATTCAATTAGAAACCAACCGTAACAAATATAAAAAGATACTGTGTAAAAAAAAAGGTTGATCACTGCTGAAGACGTGAAAGCAACCTCAGCGAAGCTCCTTAGCTTGCCCTGTCTACTAACTCTCATCCATATGTGGTCAATCCAACAAGTACGACATTGCTCTACCATCCCATTCTCAACCTCTCATGAAAGCCTGTGTGCACTCTCTCTTCAGTTACTGGACACAGCATCCTAGAACACAGTTGCCTAAAGCATTTGCATTAATTCCCATCATGTCACAGCAGGAAGAAAACATACAGTCTGATTCTGTATGTTGCTTCCATCTGAGCAGATTCCTATGACACATACTGCCTGCTTGCACCATTCCTGTCTGTTACTATCCCTCTTCAACCTGAAGATAGACAGGGCCAGCTGCAATCAAGCCACCTGACCAGGCATCATTTTCGCTGCTTTTCTTTGTCCTGACAGAAACTGTACAGTTATGCAGCAACTGTGAAGCAGCTTCACATTAATCCAGGCATCATCTCTACCAGTCTGCCACCCCTCTCTACACTTGTCAAGCTCGGTTGGAAAATTACACAGTTTTATCCTCCTGTTTCAGTGATCCTTAATTAGTTTGTTTGACAATAATCTTTTCAATGCGATGGAGAGTCAGTTGCTAAAAAGGTGGATCTGAGAAATGATTCTCCTTAAAGTACATCATTACTCATCTCTTGGATGTTTTGTCTGACAGCGATTGAATATTTTGCCATATTTTATTCCATAACCTAGAACACAACGTAAGAGGTTAGCACACTGCAGTCTTAACGGCCAATTTATCTAACAATGTAGGTGGAGTGCAGCTATTCGAAGGCGCACATAGAGAGAATATCTTGCGCAGTAAATGTTTATGTGCAGTTTAGATGGCCTATTCAGCTATTGTTGCCTTCCTTATATTTGCATTACAAGGGAAAACATTATCTTTATTACTTACCTTTATTAGAGGCATAATAAGCATGATGTATAGTCCCAACACAGTGATGCCAGTCAAAAAGACAAAAACAAAGTGATCTACCTGGAAACTAGTCTTCAAATATTTACATGCATCCTGTGTCAGTTCAGCAAAACATACAGAGCAATTTCAGTTCCTCACATCAGCATTTGTCACTGTAATAATGTATAACCTTCAATTACTGTTTAAAATATTCATATCCATTTCCATCAATGGGATCAAAAACATTCAACCCTTCTGACACTCTTTATGGGAAGCAAAGGGATTGCAGATAAACAATGACAGCAGTATAGGGAAGGAAAGGCTACACTGAATGCTAATATCAAGCTTTGGTGAGTTTCTCAAACCAGGTGATAAACCCTTAGGATTATTCCCACAGGTGGAGGTGACTTGTAACACTGCTATGGCAACATCATAGACCTCTGGAGTCACCCTGTGCCATTAACGGAGCATTTGGCCCACGTCTTTATTCTGTTAGTGGTCATTTTTCAAGTAACCAAATCAAACTGAAGAATTTATATGTTTTTTTGTTTGTTTGTTTTAAATGACGGAGATGAGACAAATCAGCAATCTGGGTGACAGACACTCAGTGATTCACACTGGCCTGATCTCTAGGGGTGGGGTGGGAGAATCGATTCACGTTAGAATCGTTTCTTCCTGCCTTCAGATGATTCCTAATCAATTCACAAATTCAAAGTTAGCTATAGAGTTACCTATGATTAACACTGTGCAGATATGCATGCATTTCCAGGCACTGATGTGGATTGATTACTGTAAATAGCCAAAATAGGTAACACGATTTCCTCCACACTGTGAAAAACTGTTAGAACTGTCGCTAAGGTAAGGTTTTTACTTTCTACATGTCAAAACACAAGTTTGTCTAGATTTATTGAAAAAGTTAAGAATTCCTTTCTACCTGGATGCTGTGTTGTCCTCATTAGCAACAAATGCTCCCAGCAGCAGAAACAGAGAGAAAACACAAAGTTAGCCAAGCAGAATAAACACAGTTCTGTATTTTTGTCACATTTTTGAGGCAGTAGTCTACTGTATGTCACTACAGAGCAGCGCCTCACGCCCCCAGTCAGACTGAAGACATGATTGTCCCCAAATGCATCACTAAAATGTGTATTTTAATTTTGCATATTTATATTGCAGATGTTGTAGACATGGAGCTATGGCTAACATGTAAACAGTGGCTTCACTAGTCAGACTTAACTGTGCACGAACAATGACCTCTACAAATGAGCATATGCTACTTTTCATCCTGCCACTATGACGCTGTTCCCAAATCAGCCAAGTTTAATGAGACCCATTTTGTGTTACTCGTCTGGCTAGATGCTTTGAAGGTAACAGTGGCTAGCTGGATGCAATGAAGCTAATGCAATACTGTGTTTTTCCTGCCTCTTTCTTAACAAAACTGGAATGGATGTTGCACGGACTCAGTTTGGAAAAAAGGAGGGCCTAAAGCACCGCACCAATCAGAAAAAGTGAAGAAACAGAAGCGATGTAGATAAAGGGGAGCTTGGCGTCACGGTAAAGTTACAACAACACAGAGCTTTGGAAGTTATCAAAATGTGGAGCAGCGCTGCGTCCAAAGTGACATGATTTGTGGATGTGTTTGTATTGTTTGGTGAGTCAGATTTAATGGCAGAGGTTCTGGTTCTGGATAACCTTTTTACAGTGTGTCGTAGCAATTCACAAGTCAGCGGTTGCAGAGTGACGTCACAGTAATAAGATGCACCACATTAACAGCAGGAGGCACCAGCCGCCACTGCTACAGAGTCAATACAGTATTGTCTGTATATATGTACCGCAACACCTCAACAAATACACAATTTGGAATAACAGCAGGTAAGTGATTTGAGTCAATGTGTTCATGTTCACTCTGCTAATGGGCAAACAACACTTCGCAATATGCACACAGCGACACACACACGCACAAACACAGACATGCACTAACACTCACAAACATTCAAAGGTGATTTATGAAGGTCTAAAAACACAATTGAAAATGAGGCACTGAACCATGTATGGCAGGTCTATGGGGATGAAACTCTGGCTGCTCCTGAAGGCACCATGTAGCTTCCATAACACTGAGTGATGGAGAGTATGGCCAGAGGGAGTGTGTGTGACTGTGTGTGTACATATGGTGTGTCTATGTTGGTTATGGGGACTGTATGATGGTGTGTATGTGTGTGTGAGAGAAAGAGTAAAAGAGTAAACTGAGTAGTAGAGTAGTAGTAGATTGAGGTTGAGGATCTCTCTTCTCCCCTCAGGTTTATGTTTATATGCTCAGGATGGGTGAACGAGCTGAGGTAAGTGACAAACGGGGAGACACAAAATACAAAGATGAAGAGGAACATGTGATATTTATGAGCTTAAGGCATGATGAATATACAGTGGATTCTTAATCAAAGTTACTAGTAACAACATTTATCAGTTAACCACGGTTAGAGGATTTCTGTGGAGTAAAAGTCAAGTCTCACAACATAAAAATAATTCAAGTTAATTATTTTTACAAACTAATTACCTAATTCCTCAAGGTCATTCTTAACCACAGTACTAGAATGGTTGTACTTACTTTCTTATTCTGTCCTACATCCCAGCCCACTGGTCTCTTACCATGTGTGATCAAAATCCAAGTGGATGCAGGTTTTATTTACAATTTTTTTTATCAATACCTTTATGCGGAGAGTGAAAAAATGGGCTGTTGTGTTTGCTTGATACAAAAACCTGCAGATCCATTGCTTGCTACAGCACCTTTGGATACCAGTGGTAAAGGCCAACAGTTTGCAGCCGATCTGAGTTAATGCTGTTTGGACACGGGGAGGAAGAAAACAACTATATCAATGTATCCATGACCAAAAAGCCACTGCTGCATTACTCTTACATGTATAGAATACATGTGTGGAGATGATGAATGTAAAGCACTCCTTACTACGATTACGGGGTGCAGCAAACAAGTGAACTACATGACTCATTTGAAGATGGAGCCATTTGGATAATTTCAGTTGTAAGATGTCAAACCTGCAGCCCTTTTCCTCCAATATGATGGATGACTTTAATCTGGATCCAGCAGAGAAAGTAAACCTGCTTGAGGCTCCCACCGGCCCAGGTTAAAGGAGCATCAGAGTTCACAGCGCTGTTGCTTCTGTCCTCAAGCTATGTCAAGCTATGAGCTGCTCCCTGTCTCATCTGCAACCTCCCCTCTAGCCAAGCGGTACGTGTGGTTAGCTGAGCACTTACAAAAACATTTGGATGTTTCTGTGTGATTTTTTTTGCTCTCAGAAGAGTATAGCACAGAGGAGTATCCCTGAAACAGCTGATGGGCATCATCCATACTCAAAATCTCCCTCAGTGTGCTTCACTGAATGAGTTGAAAACTTCTTGGGTGGAACAAATCTCCCACTGATGCAGATCCTAGCACGCATAGTCGATCTATGACTGCTGGAAAGCTGCTTATGAAATTACTGATTTTGTTGAAAACTGTGGTTTTTAATTGTCTAGCAATAATTTCATGTTAATTGATTAACCAATTAAAAATACTGTATATTATTCTGACAATGTAGCTTGTCTATACAGTGTTATTTCCCTCTAAGTTGTTCTTTTTTTAGGCTATGTCATCTAGCAGAAAACATAGGGAACGGGGAAAAAAGCTGCAATGCTGTGTTGAAGTACAACAAGGAAGGATGTTGCAACATCTGAAAATTCAGCTTTTGACTGTTACAGAGCAAGCCAACAGTGGACCGCCATCCTCCCAAAATAGGTAATTGGTAACTATTATCTTTAAAGAAACATCATTTCAAACGGCACAGAAACACTCCACAGTGAGAAAGAAGAGCTTAAGGAACAGCCATGCTCAGTTGAGAAGTTCTCTACTGCATCACAACCAGCTGATGGATGGGATTAAGTGAGTTTTATTACGGTTATGTGCTAATATATGAACGACATCTGTGGTTCTACTAACAGACAACATTCCAGTCCAGCATACAGAGGTTAACTTGACAGACCGGAGGTGCAAGCTGTGCCGAGTCATACTGTGTCCGCTACAATGATGTAGCTAACAATCGCGCTCAGGTTGGCTGGCATTCTTCAGAAGAGAAGAATGATATTTGCCAGAAATCACTGCGACATAATATATGGCACCTTAAAATAAATTAGCTCGGGAGGAGAACACGTTCATTTATAATGCCGCTGTAATCCTGGGAGATCCAACAGCCAGCATAAGAAATGGTCTAGTGATAATATGTGAAGGGCCAAACACAACCAGTAATGGACCACAGGGACAGTTTGGCAGCTATTCCTGACGTTTATAAAGGATGTGACTTGCCTCCACAGCTCTCGCACTGTACTCTGCATACTGATAGCTTTGTGTTGGACGGCAATCATTCACACCACTGCCACGTGTTTACAGCTCCACTGAAAAATATAGCAAATTATTCTTTCTGTTGAAGGGATTTTTATAAAATGAAATTAACCACATCATTTACAAAGCGTGTAATCTTTTAAATAGGATCTGTTCATATGTGCATTAACTGCAAGCTACAAACCTTGTACAGAGCATTACTGTGTTTGCACTCCTACATTTGAACTGGTCTGAGGAGATGGTATCTTGGTAAGCCTGCTTATTTGCTGCATACCAACTGTTGTCGACATACCCCCAACTGCTCATGCCCTCCCATTCAGGTGTGGTTAAGTTCACAGCAAGTCACTCAAATATGAAACAGTAATAGCTGAGCAAAAATGTATTTATAAGTATCGCATTTATTCTCTCTCTCTCTGATTCATATTGACCACATTCTCTACGGACTTGAGATCCTCTTACTGGATCACGACTCTAGTGTTGTATTTATTTCATTTCCTGTATCACTACATCTCTTCTGTCCCTTTTATTATTTGTTTCTTTTCCTACCGACAGCTCATATTGCCAGGCCATTCGAGGAGAGTGGATCTCCCTTTGATTTGCCTCTCCTAATGTTTCTTCCTTTTTTCCCCTTTACATGTTATGGTTTTTAATGTCTTAGTCAGCTGTGGGCTGGGTGGGGAACCATTGTTTTGTGGGCTTGTAAAGCGCTTTGAGAAATTGTCTGTGATATTGTGCCAAACAAATAAACTTGACTTGAAACTTAATTTGTAAAAACCTGCGTTAACATGCCACTGCCCTGTCACGCCTGCAATACCCCATCATAAAAACTGTTCCCACTGACTTACTACAGTAGAAATCGATTGATATATTAATTTTAACAATTACCAATAGCAATATTGTAAAGTAACAAAGTACTTAATTTGAGTATGTCTGTATTTCTGGGGGTATATCTGTACTTTACATGAGTATTTATATTTCCTTCAATTTTCACTTTTACTCCACTACATATTCAAAATGAAATATACGCTGACATGATGACATCATCCTCAGAGAGTGCTGGAGCTGTGGCTTCACCGACTTCAAGTAACGAGGACGAATATCCTTGACCTGATTTAAAAGAAATGCTTTCTTTTTTGTAGGCCCCATACAAAAAGGGAAATGCTAGCGTTTAAAAACTCACCATCTAACCTGAAGAAGCAAATTGAATGATGTTAATTTCTCCATACTGCACAGATTGAGGGAATGATATGTTCTGGTTGCTTTATATTGATTTGCCTTTCTTGTTCTCCATCCAAGTTCATTCCTGTTTTATATTCTTTGCATGGTGAAATATTTCAAGTTTGTGCTCAACTTGTGCGTCTTTTTCTTACTTTCCATTTAAAGAAGGAGAACACCACTTCAGGGATACACAATGCACTTAAAAAGCCCCATTGTGTGTTGTATTGTCTATTGTTTTACGTGCATGCGTTTTCATTGTCACATGCAAACCCAGCGTGGTTCCTCTTTTTCACCTAAATAAAATTTTCAAGACTAAATACTTGAAACATTTCAGTGATCATGAGGTTGTGAATGCAACCCCAGCATTGTGAAGAGGGGTCATTTCAATGTATGTCTCTATGGGACCAGCAGCACTTTGCAGAACGCTGTGATCTTTCTGCACTTGTGCCTGTTGGAGCAGTAAGTGCTTTGTATGTTACAGGAGGCTTTGCCATCCCCTGTTGATATATCTATTTCAAGTACACAGGATTCTCTTTAGTTTTGCTCTCCATTTTACCAAACCATTCCAAAAGCCATGGAATGGACCAGCTTTTGCCTTTTTCCTTACTTCTTTTATGGAACTGCAGATTTATTTATAACCCGCTATTTTCTTTCCGACAGTACAGAAGCTAAAACACACTTGCTCTTGGACATTGAATTATTTTCCTTCTGGGTTTCTTTTGTGACCCTGAAGACATCCTGGGAATGGGCTCAGCTGGAGCTTACTGGAAGACAAACTACAAGGTTTTTAGTTCAGTTGGTCACCCGTGGTCATCATGTAGAAACCCACTGGGGAACAAGTACTGCAAGGTCACTACAGTCTAGCAGAGCCTGGAAGGTTTGCGATGCAACTCTATGCCTTTTTTTCCCTAAAACATTTTCATCTGTGTGAATCTGGCCTCAACGTAATCAAAGGCATTTCTACTTCCCACTGGGATGGACAGGACTATAGAGAAATTTCACTTTGTCTGGAGGCTCTGTCAGGTTCGACCTCATGCAGTTGTCCGTCATGTGTCCTAAGGCATTTCCCAGCCAAAGGCTTGGTGCTACAGTGACGATGATGATGATGAATGTAATCCACCGTTTTGTCATTGAGTCTTGGGCATAAAAATCAGAATGGGGATCTAGGTGACTAGATGGAGCACTAACTTGATTGTGTTCTATTAAAATCTCACATCGATCTGTACAACCATGGTTGATGAAATCCAGCAACAGCAATCCAGCAAACTGTTCAAGGTATTGAACTAGCAACTATTCTAACAATATGGTATACCGAGGCCTCATTTCTCTGAATCGTCTAGCGTCTTGCAAGCATTTCAGTTAAACCAAAGCGTAAACATAAATGGTGCATAAATCGCTGGTTACTTGGTTATTTGCAGCTGTTATCTCCCTATACGTCCAAATTGTTATATACATTTGTAGGATTGTAGGTACATTCTTCACAAATGAACTTTATAACCGCTATACTGTAAATCACTACCGATGCATCGTTATAGTATCATGACTCTGGTATATTAGGGATATTTTCATAATATCTATTGAACCATATACTGTACTAATTGGACATGTTACCAGTATATGGAATTTAAATTTCTTCCAAATGCACCAATAACAATGCCCATTATCTTTCTATTGTGATGTACAGTACACGTGAAGATGACTGTAATGAAGCACAGATCAGTTTGAGGATTCTATTGAGGGAGTGTCATCACACTACTGCTATCCACTTATTCATAATTGATTTTCAAAGGACATGTTGGCTATGAACCCAAGACATTAGAGGCTCATCTCAAAAGAATATAACTGGGACATAAAGGTGCAGTATGCATGTAGCACTTCCTAATCAAACATTAATGTGTTGAGGCAGGAGTGAATTACAAGGAGCTGGTATGGTGGCTATACCACTGAGACCATTCTGATAGTGTGACAACAGGGAGCCTCTCTGGAGGATAATCACATTAAAGAGGTTGCAGCCTTTCATAGTACTGATAAAAAAGGGTAAGTGACAGGAAATTATATTTAACTCACCATCCCTAACACAAGAGCTCTCAAGGGTGAGTATGCACAACACCAATGAGAGCAACAGCTACATGGATTTATAAATGAGGGAACATTGAGGATAAAAGGAAAATTTGTCAGATTATTGTCCTCTTTCACCTCATCTCTTGTTTTTATGCACTGACCCCTCCCCCATCATACCTGCGGTGCATTCAAGCAGAAAATGGAGGAGAAATCTCTCAAGAGAGCAATGGTCAGCACTGTTGAGTTCACCATGAAATGTCATTTCTGCCGCAGCAGAGGAGGATGACAAGTCTGTGATTAGGTGCAAGACTTTTCAACTATTGTACCATCCATCCAATTTTTGTAAATTGTCCAGATCAAGGTTGGTCAAGGTAAACTTTATTGTAACTGAAGGTAAAATTGTCTTGCATGCATGTAATCTTAACATTCAGCATAAAAAACACAACAAAAGATACATATTTCCTTCCATTGCAAGAGCATGAATGGTGATAAGGTGGATCTCATGTTGTAATTGAGAATTGTGAGTGTTGCACGGGGAAAAAAAAGTCTTAAGTCTTGATATTGCATTTCAAAGCCTTGAATCGCAGGTCAGATGAGTGCAGCTGAAATTCACATTTAAAATGAGAGGAAAGGCTTTGAGGCAAGACTCAAGCCTTATGTAGTAACAGAGATGCATATACTGTATGTTGTATGTCGGCTAAGCTGAGGTTTGCTAACGTGTACTGGTCAGTTTGACTGTATCGGCCTTGTGTACCCAAGCACTGCATATTTTCCATCTCTACCTGCTCGACTCACACCAATTTCCTTAAATCCGCGATGTTAGGCCAATCAAGATTTGAGAGGCACGAACTCTGTCAACAGATCTAGCATGGTGGTCGATCAGAAATCATTGAAATATGCCTCAAGATTTCTCCATTGATGGGAAGCATCACTTACCACCAATATGAGATTGAAACTGTGTGTCAGTGACTCTGCTATCTTTGCCAACACCCTTCTCCAAATAGGTGAGGGAAGATGTACACCTAAAAAAGGTCTGTATGATAGACTCTCATCCTGGAAAGAGCCACATACTCGTGATGATTTGTGTGACTTTGTGTTCACTGACCTGGAGAAGAACCTCACGTCATCAGGGACATGGCAAATTGGGTAGGTAGGTTTGGGTATTGCAGGGAGAGATGGAAAGTGTGCAGTGCTGGGGTACATGAGGACGAGGATTGAGAGCCACTAATGTAGCGCATACCTGATTTCCAAGCCAAGAAGCGAAACATCTCTGCTCGATGCTCTTTTGTCCGACCACTCCAGCTGTACCTGTTAGAAGCTCCTAGTCTAGGTGGGAGCTGAGGCAGTGTTATTCAATAAATCTCCACTTTAATTTCCAGGCACAAGAGTGAAGACGTTTAAAATGCCAGTGTAAAGATTAGGCCTGAGACGATGCTTTGTTAGAGCACAAGCTTTGTATTCAGCTGTAATATTTCAGTGCATGGCATTCAGTTCATTATGCAATGTGGTGTTAATAAATTGCACTGAGGCATTTAAACATGCAAGCAGCTCTATAATTGTGTTTGCGAAAATGTGTTTTTCTGTGAGTGTGTGAGCGTTCATGTTTTATGAAGAATACTTGGGTTGAAACAGTATTAAGGATTCTTAGCACAGTGCTTATACACATATGAATGGAGGATTAGATTAACTAAAGGATAAGATGAAGGCAAGCAAGTATCTTTTCAACTATTGTTCTGGCTCTTTTAAAGCGTTATGTTATCGATATAATAAAAAATGTCAGGAGAAAAATGAGGTTGACACTCTATAGGAAATGATTTTGGAAAACTGAGTTTCCACCTGAGGGAGAAAATGAGTTTGTTTTCAATCAGGGGAAAGCACACTATTGTCCTAGACTGCCTTTCCTTATGCCTCTCCATTCAGATCGGAAGAGCGTC
>OMOW01113214.1:0-10891 GCA_900312555.1 Lamprogrammus exutus | reverse complement strand
ACGAATGGAGCCGAGAGGATGTGGGTGGTGGATTTCATTTTTTTTTTGAAACCTGAGGTCAATGGGATTTCCCTGGGCAGACATCTTGGCAGGATGTTGGAGTTACCCTGATGGAGTGTGAACAAAGAAAAAGTAAATAAACTTATAAGATGGGATGTCATTTGTACAGTCATCAGCATTTGAACAGCAAAACAAAAAGCTTACACAGGGGTATGATGACAGGCTCTGAGCAGATGATGACCTTGGAAGATCCCTGTCTTCAAAGCAAAAAGAATGATATGATCACCCATAGGCTTAACAGTGACAGAATGACAGATATCATTTTTTTCTAGTCACATTTTCTGTTTTTGAGCCCTTAGAAGTTCCTTAAATCAAAAGAAGAGCAGAGTGTCAATGTTGTCAGATTATTTCAACTAGTTCCTGGTTCAAATGAACCTTTTGCAAGGAATTTCATAATTTTTATTGACAAGTGAGTTGATCCGCTTTATTCTGTCTAATTTCGGACACATTTTTGAGAACTCTTCAAAAGACTTCATTTTAATTGGAAATAATCCCATTGCACAGTTATTGTTTTTTTTAGTTGTTTTAAGAAAGGAAGTCTTTTAGGCCTCGATAATAGAAACTAAATGTTAAGGTGTACATTTTTCACAGTGTACCTAAGTTGTTTTCTGCCCCAGCAATAAATTGCAGCATCAGATCGTATTGATTACAGAGGGAGAACGCTCCATTTCAAAGCCATGTCTAAAGTTTGAGCTCTGCAGCTTGTGAGGCCCCTGGCTAAGACTGACTGAGGGTCACATCCACGCTGCAGATTTTCGGGAGTCTATTCACACTACATGCGTCCTCTTTTGCCCTTCGGCGCCTGGATAATTGTTATGTGCCTCGGCCAACAGATGGCCCTGGAGACCCACTCACATATCATGCTCACTCAGCAGGAGCTCAGATCTATTCTGCTTTCTTTCTCAGCAGCGTTTGCAGTGGAGCTGTAGTTTCTGCCTGTGTTTAACTCTCAAATCCATTCCAATTATATTCAGAAGAGCTTTTCTGTATGGATAAATAAAACAAGCTCACCTTCAATGTGTCAAGTGGAGTGCATACATAGCTTTAAGTTGAAGTTTTTGCTTGTTGTTGATTGCTAGGTTTTTGGATATACGTGATGCCAGCCATTCATGAAACATTTTATGAGTTTGACCTTTGTACAGTTTACAGTGATAGCAGATTGGAAGGATGAGAATAAGGTCAGAGCCACGGCTACAGAAGGATGTCAAAGTTGCTCTGTTTGTGTCGCATCACACTGAGAGGCCAGGACAGCAACTTTGTGGTTTTTCTGACCTTGACTGATCACCAAGGTTATGATGAATTCTGATTCAAAGTAAATCTAAGTAAATTATATAAAAACACTGAACATTGTTCAAATTTTGTTCAAACCTGAAATGAAAATTGGACAAAAACCTAATTCGGCCCCATCTTGATTACTTATATGACAAAAATTAGGCTTAGTTGTCTTGTTCTTGTTAATGTGTTGGACAAATGCAGAATTATTTATTGTTTGACTGAATGCTTATTGAAATGTTAATGGGGAATATATATCTTAAACGAAACTATAATTTATTCAATGTATTGTGCAGTAGTTGCTGCAAAATATACATCTTCTGAACTTGTATGCTCATCCTACAAAACCTAATAAAACCAGAGAGAAACAAAACCAAGAGTAAACGAAAACTAAAACACATCTGTAGGGGCCCTAATGAAGGTAAAACCACCAAACTCACACTAGAACTCAATCTAAACTGAAAGTGATATAGTAACTGAAAATGTGTTAAAATAAAACGCTTTTATCTCAAGCTGCCAATGTTTGCTCGTATACCTGCGTACTCTCTGTCACAACTTATGGGCCTCGCAGGATGTATGTGCACCCCGCACAGGTCCTCCTGGTCACCCGGCACGGCATACTCAGTTGCCTCGCTGCTATCATGGTTACCGTATCTGTGTCTTCTTTTCTTCTCTTTCCTGCTGCAATCCTGTGGACGGCAAGTTGCAGCTACATCATATGAGAAACTAAATCTACAGTAAGCAGCCTGCATTAACCCCCAGGCCTCATCTGTAAATTTGTGTTTGTGCATACCACAGATTCATGCTGCATTGGTGATTTATGAGAGATCTCGTGGCCAAAACCATCAGTTTACATTGTTTCTTAATTTCTATCCTATGGCAAAAGGCTAACATTTTCAATATGCTTGTATGTTCACTAATGTAATCGTAGAATTTCTTAGAAACATTACACAATGATTCTTGGAAACAAAGCCATGTTTCAGACTGAATGAGATATTCGCTGGGATAATAACAAGTGTTTATGCGGCCTATTTGAAATAACACACACTGCATTTAATCACTTCATATAATGTCCATAACAAAGTGTCAATTAGCAGAATTTTTCTTCTTTTAAATAATGATATTCTGCATGTATTGACCCGTTGTTATTCGTGCCAGTCTGCTTTTTGGGGGCTAAGTTTAAGGTACCATCTTATTTTTGCCATCGTCTTTCACTTCTATCCCAGCTCATCCTTGATTGTCACTTCACCCAACATAATATATTCTGAAGAGAGAGTTGATGTAACATCCTGGTGTTACACACATTCACCGCTGATAAGCACAGGAAGCTATTATGAGGTGTTGCAAGACTGGTTGTCATCACAAGCTTTTCTTCAAAACCCCTCACTCTTTGCGCACGCACACACACACACACACACACACACACACACACACACACACACACACGCACCACATGTATTTGTCAGCCAAGATGAAAAGTTACTGCCTGTGTTCTGCAAGTTAAGTGTTAGGAAGTAAAGTGTGTCAATTTTTGTGAATCAGTGGCACACGATGCTCTTTTTGTTTTTGCACACCTGTGGCATGGCAGAAAAATGGATGAGATTCAGTGGAATACATTATCAGTGGGAGTGGAATGGGCTGTCATCAATCAAAGCAACTTGTCTCATTCAGAAAGCCGGGCACTCCCCCACCAGCACTGACATAGTTTATAGTTTTGTACCGAACAGGAGAGGCCAGTCTGGTTTCTCCCAGGAGGAAATTGATGCTTTTATCGGAAACGTGCACAGTAACCAGGCACAAGTATGCGGTACCCCTAATATGTCAGGAAGAGTAGATGATGTCGAGTTTTAGGTAGATGAATGCTTCTTGAGATATTTAAAAGCCCTGTAGGCTTTGTACACACATACAAACATGTCAGCTTTGCCACATCATGTTTCTGCAGGGACATGATTTTCTATGTCGAATTAACAGTGCACTGCTTCAGGCACGGTGTTTAGGAAACTGAAAAGAGCAAGACTGCGAGAATGCAGGATGCAGTTTTTGAACTCTCATTAATCCAACACCTTGGATGAAGATGACAAATGAGGATTTATGATCAATACCGTTGAGTTGAGAGAAAATGTACAGCTACAGTTATGAATACATTTGCCGGATGTCTCAATCTGTGCCCCTGTAGGCCTACACCAAATGTTTTGCACTGAAAAAAAAGCTTCAAAGAGTTTGGAGTAGCATCTTAACCTTATATCCAACCATCTTCATTTAGGATGCACAAAACGCACATGAGTATTTATATTTGCAAAAGTCAGTCAGGGTATCCACACTGGATGAAGCTTGTATACTTGCCCAGTGCTTTGAATGTTAGAGACTGTAAGCAAGTACATTCTAAGGGATACAGTGAGTTCTTCTTTATAAGACACACATAAAGAAATCCCTTGATTTTCAATTGAAGCAGGTGTTAACTGGATTTATTAATCGTATCAATCATAGAAGGCTGCATTAATCAATTGTTTTACTCATTAAATAACAACATGTCCTGGATGGACAAGAGACACTGGTAAGGAAGCACAAACTTTGTCTTACTGGGATTATTGCATTTATCACATTTAAATCGCATTTCAGATGTGAATCTAAAACCAACATCAAAAGCTTTTATGTTTGTGAAGAGACGATGTGTGTGTGTGCCTGAGGCCTGAAAACACAATAACAGATAAAAGAAAGTGTTTTCCTTTTTTAGCACCATTGCCCTGTGCTGCATTTGTGAAGTGAGATTAAGCTGTTGGGAAAATATACATCATAAAAAGCGTCTGGAGGTAATGACAGGCTACTCGAAAACACTGTTACTGACACACAGCGCCAACTGAGCACTTATAGCTCAGCTCACGCTGTGTATAGTGTGCAGGAAAATAGATAAGCACGTAAACACTTTTTAGTGTTTAGGAGTTTAGTTTAGGAGGCAATAAACATAACCTGCACTTTTAAAAGACACAAAATGCAGTTATTTGGCGTTACTACCCCAATAGATCTATGAATAGAAATGGTTTATTAAATTTTGTACGACAGCCCTAACTGTAACTTAGAGAAGTTTGTAAAAGAAAATGTGACAGAATAAATAAACCGAAAAAATTATAATACTTTTTCATGGTTAGGCTTTAGAAGGAATATTAATGGAATCCAAAACAACTGTTATACGTTGTAGTAAAATTGATTTGGTCTGAGACGGCCTAGTTAAGATGATATCTGCAGCACTGCTCATATTTTCTATTAATACCAATATGCTGACGGCAGAATCCTGCGCCGCACCGTGTTGCCCCTGCCATTCACTGACAATGACAGAGCAGAATCCCCCTCTTTACTCATTTCTGTGCTAAAAGGTAATTACACAGTGGTTGCAAGCTCCAAAAAGTTTCCCCAGGGAACAGTCATGTGGAACCAGCAGAGCAATGCTGTGGATATGGGCACCATAACTCACCATTATCACAGCGGACGCATGGCTGTTCCCTCTCTCTGCAGCTAACGAGGAGCAGAAACACAAACCAAAAAACATCATTAGTTTGGTATTTCCAACAATGTGTCCTTCCAAGATATTACATACTCGGACTCTTCTTTAATTGTTATACACGAACACGGCTATTTCGACCTGAGTTTGTAGTATGTATTGTAAGTATATATTCAGCTTTCAGTGGAGAGAAGCTACATCTGCATTTACTGTGAAACATTTACATTTGAAAATTAAGTTTTATTATTAGCATGAGTGCCAGGGTTGTGAAAAGAGTCTTGTGGTTGGTGGGTGGAATAACTAGGGGAGCAGATGCTTAAACATGGCAACATGAATTTAAAAAAAAAAGAAGTGATATCTGATATATTTGGTTTGTCTTCACAACATGGCACCTATACCTCAGGATTAGTTTGTCACATGCGTCAGATCACATCAGTTATTCAAATGTGACAACATTCATGGCTGTATATGCACAACTGCTTCAGAGCAGAGCAGTCAAAGAAAATGTGCAAACACAAGTTAATAATTAGAAATTGGTTATTATTTTTCTCTGTTTGATTACGATAATGCCTCTTATTTCAATAATACTGATAATTTGAACTATAAATACACACTTTTCTTTATTTTTTAAAGCTTTAGGTGATGTTAATTCTATATTTGAATCAAAACAGTGATGAAGAAAGTAGCTATTTCAATCCACATTTTGCAGCAAGGTTTCATCATATTCTAGTATGATGATTCCCCACTGTACCCACAGCATATGCGATCCCGACAAATAATTATATGACAAAGCAGAATACAGAGGTGAATCAGTCTATGAATATATGTGGTCAAACACCGAAGAAAGATACAAGCAGTTTATCCTTCCAATGGTCGGACAATCGTCGCGTCAAACGCCTCGTTTGGGTCAAGCAGTACACGGTAAAAAAAGTTCCACTTAATTAAGTGAAATCTAATGATCTTTTATCAATAACTTAATGTAAATAGACCCATTTCTGAGCTTACAATCATGTATTCTTTTGACATTTTGTGGCTTGAAATTATGAGTTCTTTGGATGTCATGCTAATTTTATTATTAATCATCAAGTCTCTTAAGAAATAAAGATACCATATAACCATGCTCTCCAGAATGTATTGTATTTCCAGAAAGCCTGATTTTTAAAATTAAATTTACACGATGGAGACCACGATAAAGAAAAGTATCACTTCACTTCCTACCCACATATGCTTGAGAGTCACAGGGAGAGGCCTCAGATGTTCTAAAAACTATAATGATTATGTGGTATATAAAACCTATGCCTCCAACTCAGCTAAACTAAGAAAATCAATTGAAACTGATCAGTACCACTTGTTAAACATTAAATTAGTTAAATGAACAGAGTGAGTTTTACAATGGAACTACAGTATTCACCTCATAAACACCTCAAATACTATTCAGCATGAATTCATTTACTCAAAATTTTAAGAAAGAAGGGAAACTAGGTTAAAATATTTTACCAATTTGGAGTATTAATCTATATAATCCGAATGCTGTATAGTTAATAAGGTTGGTAATGGGTGGTGTTGCACATAGTACTACAATTCTTGCCAGACTTGTATTGGTCCAGCACGTGAGCGATATCACAATGTCCTTAGTGAGACCGTTATGATTTTTACAGTTACTTTCGGTAAATCTGTTAGTCTGCTTCTTCTTTGAATACTCCAGATCACATTCAAATCTGACCTGGAAATAGATGATTGCCTTTGACCTTCACATTAGCTCTGCACTCCTCCTCAAACTTTCTTTATTTCCATTCCAATCACATTTGAGCATTTTAAGAAATATTAAAAAGAAAGATGTAAGAAGAAGAGAAGTACAAGGTCAAACCCAGTCAATCGGGATTTGATCTGTAAAATAAGTATCTTTGACTGAAGGAAAACAAAGCAGGAAGCAGGAAGGAAGCACACCCAAAAACTGAAGTTGTGTAACTGAAGCAAAGCCAGGTCAGAGATTGTGAAACACCAGCAGGCATTACAAACTAGCACCTCACAGTCCCCAAAATGAAGAATCAAACACAGGATTAGATTTGGCACTGTGGTCCAAACTACAGCAGGCTGTCCATTTTGCAGAGCTTACTGGCCCATGTCAAAGTGGTGGCGGATGAGACGCATGATGGAAGGAGATTCGATACACAGAGCTGGTGTCTAAATCAGAGCAGCACGTCTGGAGTATAAACTACAGCCCCATGGAAATTGGGTGCGAAGGATTTGTGCAACTGAAACCACCAGACTACTCAAGGATTTGTGACCTGGCTTTGCTACGGGCTAATAAGATAGTAACATCTCAGGAGGGCCAAGGAGAGATGATTCCAGAATTAGGAAGTGAATAAATACTGCAGAGGTGTTGGGTATTGTGGATGAGTTTGGTGTTAGAACAGGTTTGACAATAACTCTGCTACACTCTTGTGAGTCCTCTGGTAGTCTAAAATTATGTTTTATCAGAGAATCTTTTATTCACGTGTCAGAGCAACATTTTAGTCCCTTCAACCTTCCTCAAATTGCATAAAGAAGATTGCAACTGATACATTTATTGTCTCTTTCATATCATGTCACCAAAAGTCTGAATATATTTACACCGTAATGTACAGCAGTATCATAAATGTGACCCCTGTCCCAGCCTATATATTAATTAATATATATATTAAAAATCAGGGTAATTGCACCCATTGATCGTCCATCATATGAAAGAAATGATTGTTTTTTTTTTTCTTTTAACATTTGTGTGTTACTTTTCAAGAAATGGGCAAACATTTCCCCACAAAATGTTGTTGAAACCCATCACTTTTTCAGATATCCAACAAACAAATGCTGATGGAAACCTCATTGACGACAGCAGTAATACACTAGCTATGTCAAAATCATTCACCAATAAAAGTGTCGGATCTATTGAGCACAAGTGTATTGTAACAGTAATTTTTCTGCTATCTTCCACTTTCCTAACTTTGTATTTTTAAATTGGATTTGTCATGGAATCTTACCATTCCTTAAGGTATTTCAAATGACTGACACCTCTTTTATTGATTTGAGGCTTTTATTTGAAGCTTTTATTGATTTGTATTCAACTAATAAGGCTAGAACCTTGCAACCACCTACAATGTGTAGCTAAAATGTCAATAATTAGGCATTTTAAAACAGTTTCAGCATGTTTTAATAACTGTGGATACACTGTAGCTGTTAATTTATACAGTGTATTCATATCTTAATTTTTTTTACACATCTGATTTCATGCTATGGCTTCATATTGGCAAAACAAAACCGAAATCAGAGGACTGTTGCTTTTTGGCAGAGGTACGTTTACTTAATTGTTACATGCCAAAATGATTATTTACCATGAATAGATTGCAGTTGAAGTGATCACTATTAAGTGCATGTTGAAATTGTTTTGAAATTTAGTTTCGATTCTTCTCTTGTGCACTGTGTGTGATTCCAAAGTAAATTCAGTTGCTCCCTTACGTGTCTAAATAATGTACCTGCATCTTAATGCTATATCGCATGATTGTACATGATTGTGTATTTAACATCTAATCTAAAATATCAAACACCTGGAGAGTAAGTGCTGAATTTTAACTGAAGCAGGATTCACAACTTTGGCAGAAAATGATGCCTTTCAAAGCCAGTCTCCTCATTATACTCCCAAACTTGCCATTTACATCTACTTTTTTGCAACAGAGCAACACTTGAGGTTTGCTGCTTTGGCAACAATTTTACGCACACCCACTGAGACAGAAAATGGAGTTGAAAACTGGGGGAAATCCAGCGATTACCTACCTTTTTCAGAAGATTTCTAATGTACAAAGAAACACACCTGCATCACTGAGCATCCAGCTATTTCTGCCTGTTTGGCTGCATAAACATTTCCTCCTCGACAATTTTCTGTGACTCTCATGCAGGTACAAAAACATCTCTGCTTTTATCGTATGAGTCAAGCAGCCCACTGCAGTAAACCCAAATCACTTCCTGTGTGGTGACTAACTGGCCTGCTGCGTAGGTCTTCGCGGATGCTTTAGACAGTGCGTTGGCGAAAGGTTACTCGTGCAGCTCTGGTTTTAGAGGTATTATCGGGCGAGGGTATGCAAAGACATTTTGTTGATTCATTTTTCCTTAATATGCGTATTTCATTTACAAAAGTGCTAATTTCTGCATCAATCTTGCAAATGATGAGGTCATTCAGGTTTCAAACAGTAGGAACTGTATTTCTTGTGTTACTTTTTCAGCCTTTTCGCATGGATATCCAGAGCTTTTAAAAGCCACATTATCGGTTAGTGTAAGACTCAAGGTCATATTTGTAGATGCACAAAAATGTAAACATGAAAAGTATTTTTTTTCTATCTGCTTGCTTCCTTAAAGCTGCTGGCCTGTGTCTCAAACCACGACCCCTTAACATTTGCACAGCATATATCAGGGTTGAATGAATTTGCCGATGCTACAGGTATTTCTGTTAATTTGTGCCAGAACATTGTGATATTTCATCACCTGCTCAGCTCTGTGACATTTACTCTTTTCATTAGATCATCTGGGTTCACTTTTATACTGAGCAAAGGATGAGGAATCCACATTCCAATTTGTGACAGCATTATACTCAAGCTTAACCTTTCCGAGTGATATGTCACTTTAGTAGAACATTTTCACTTCATTCCACGAAAATGTAATGAGCAGACAACCGGCAATTTTTATGGCACACTGATGCAATTTATTATCTTCTAATTTGAAAACTCTGCCTAGGAAGGAACAAATCACACTTTCACAACCTCCAGCAAACTTTCCCAAAAAAGAGTTTTTCCAATTTAGAGTTATCAGGGTGGGAAAAGTGTCTGCGTGTTACCGGTGTGTACAATTTTGGGACAGCTTATTAAGCCCGGTGTCTTTAAATAAATATGAACCTTTGCCAAGTATGCTGTATTATTTTAACATCTGTTGATGCCGGTCCATCAACAAATCCTAGGGATTTCACCACATCAGCTACTTACATGGGAGCAGTGGTAAATGTTGTGCATCTCTCAAAATGCTGCCTTGCTTCTAGCTCAGTGTAAGGACAGTGTGTGAGCACTGATGCCAGACAAAGACCAACATACACTATGTCATAAAGAAGCACTGTTAGCTTTGGGTGTAGCTCACCACTACAAATGTCACATTAGCTGCTAACGCGTGACTGCTGACATTTCACCATTCAGTTGCCTATGGCCAAGCCTGCGCGATTTTGTATTCCTGCTACATGACTGTTATTGCTAGACTACTCACAAGTTTCTCCTCCATCATTTTATCCCCTCTGCTTGTGTCATGTACATTCCATTCATTGGTTGCATGTTGGAAAGGTACCAGACATGTTCAAATGACATTGGGGCAGGTGCACAGAAAAGAATGGGCATGGTGCCAAATTAACCACTTCTTTGCAGCCAAGATCCCGAATTTAAAATGGATGATGTTTTGGTCACAAATGCGTATCGCTAAGTATTCAGAAGCAGTGAGCGAATATAACATTTGCCAAATTTACTGATAAAGTCTCTTTCTTACCTTTCCTTTTTGGTCTTTAGGTCTTTGGTGTCTCGCTTTAGACAGTTAAACAGAATTTCCTTGATAGGAAGCAACAAAACAAGGCACTTGTTTAGGTTTCAATTAAGCCCATTGTATTTGAATTGAAACTTCTGGGCTGAGGTGCAAGAGTTCCATTGTGTGGCATCAATTTTAGGCCTTTCACAGTCACTTTAAACTTTAGAGATGACTTGCCTTTGCTGCTAATGAGAAGAGAAGGACAGCATATCTTTGTGTGCACCGGGGGGGTGGAGACCTGGCCTCCTCCAAAACGCGATGCAGCTGAGCACAGGCGCGCAAGGTCAGCCTCTCTCCTGTGGTTTCTTCTGCAATGGTATAGGCTGACTTCCTGTGAAAGATTACATCTAGCCTCTCATATTCTCAGTGATGCTTATCTTTGAGCCACAAACGCCAACTCCCTGAACATCTCTACACCTTAGCCCCCAGCGACAGCCTCATCGGCCTGTCAATCTGCCAGCTCCTCCTGTGCCCCCC
>OMOW01113206.1:0-13232 GCA_900312555.1 Lamprogrammus exutus | reverse complement strand
GAGATTCCGATCTGTGACTGGAGTTCAGACGTGTGCTCTTCCGATCTGATCGGAGAAGCCAGTTGCAGCCTCTGTGGCCCGTGCTGTGCTGCTTTGATAGGGATTCTTCACCTGAAGATTTTAGACATTGTTAACTTTTGTTTTTATTTATTACCCTCACCCTGCATTCTGCCAAATCTACAGTGTGTGCCTGTCCTAAAGAGGAAAGGTCCATCATAGTCTTCACTGCCCTGCTGGCTGAAGGGAATGGAGTCATCGATAAGAAAATGGATGGCTGTCTTCTTTGCACAGCGTCGTTTAATGGATCAGCACAAACTGAACTATAAATAGCCCGGCCTGCCCTATCTGCCCCTTCAGTGGCTTCACCTGTGCCCCTGAATATTTCAACAGCTGCTATCACTTTAATGAGCCCGTCTGTCACTGGGTTACCATGGCCACCACCTGGCTACTGTAAATTCATGTCACCTTTAGGGAAATGGAGACTGTGAGGCTGGATTAGAAGAAAGACGAAGACCGAACAAAACCCCTCAACTTGAATAAAAGAGATGTTTTAGAGCTACAAAGTGAATAATTCCCAGTATTAGACAGATCATTAATCATGTCTCTGGAATCAAAACAAGATAGATGGTCTGCATGCCGAGCTCCTCTTCATGCTTCAGCTACCTTAGTTTGGGTGTGGCCGGCCTTTGAGCTATTTATTCAGACCACGCCTTTAGGTGTGAAGCTCTTCTGGGAGGTTGGAAGTTTGACAATGCCAGAAACCAGACCTGAAAAAGATGTACCAGGGGAGCATTTGTCTTTTATTTTCACTCAATCTGCCCTGGGCTTCATGTGTTCTTTTGATTCTTCAGTAGCTACGTTGCTATGCTTCTGACAAAGAGGCGCAACACAATAGCCAAGCCCTTGTTCTTGTTTTGTGCTCATGTTTACCTTAGGAGTGAGCAGAAATGAGCCTGTTGCTTCTTATGTAACAGCACTAGTAATGGTAATGAATAAATAACTAATTCTTACACTTTGTATCGACAATGTTGGAAAGATTGGACATGTTTCAGCAAAATATATATTGTTTGAACAACTGCAGGCTGTTTTTTTATAGTTTGTTGGGCATATCGACAAACCAATCGACTTTTCTGTAATCTTACAATAACGCTGCCAGCCAGAGCCATTCAGAGACCAGCGAGTGTGAAGGAACCAGGCTATGGCTGCTTTGTGTCACGGACCCTTAATTAGGCTTTGTTAGAGTTTCTGGTTCGTTGTTTTTGTTGTGCCCAAGTTGAGCATTTTCACATCGGTGCACACATTATGTTTCATTCCGCTTGCTGTCAGTCAACCGCAGCAAGAAATCGAAATAAAGTAAAAACAATATATTGCAAAATGATTGAGGGAAGTGCAAATGAAACAAATTTCTGCTGTGGGAAGTAAAACGTTATATATGCCAAATATAATTGTTGAAAATGTCACACTTGGATATCTCGATTAATTAGCATTGGTTTGAGTGAGTATTTATACTTGTGTGTTTCTTAAAAAACAGGGCGTCACATGCAGAGTGTAAATGAAATGTTTCATTTTGTCTGCTCCGTCGTAGTTTCTTTGTCTGCGTAGCGTGCGGAGACATGGAAATAACAAATATGTGTAATTATCAAATTGCCATAATATGATAATTGGACATTACCAAATCTGGAGCATTCACTGGCACATTGCTTATTGTAAAGAGACACACGCACACTCTCACACTACTACATACTTGTGTAAACATTCAAGTCACTAGTTTGAGAAGCAGTCCATAGACTTGCACATTCTGTATTTCTTAATATTCTGACATATTCTGGCATTAGATCTGCTTTCTATGAAAATGGCCACCCTATTTCTGGCTCTTCTGTAGTCAGGGTTATTTTGAGCAAGTAGAGCAGTATCTTCTGGGTTACTGTCAGCTTTCACTGCTGCAGGTCTGAATGAGAGCACGATGTAGGTCATGACTTTCCTTCACTAGATTTGCTGGCAAAGCACATTTTATGGAAAATATGACAAACATGATGGAAAATCGCATATTTCTGATCCTCATTGGAATGTTGGAATTATTACAAGGCTTCAGTACGCCGTCTCATCTATGGTGACTTGCTCCATCAAATTAGGCTCACATGAGAGCATGGTTGAATGTTTGTATTTTTTTTAATTGAATAATTCACAGATAACTCAATCTTTTATAGGAGTGAGATTTAAATAGTTTTGTATCTGACACACAGTATATACACACTGTACATTTATACAGTACATGTATCGATACATGAGAGGCATATTCTGCCTATTGGAGTTCTGACTGCATTACCTTGCAAGTGCACAGTCTAAATTTGTTGTGCTATGTATCACTGCTTTACATGTATTTTATGTGTATCTGTGAGTGAGAAAGAACCCCAAAAAGAAATGTTTGCTATGGACTGTGTCGTGTTTAGCCATTCTTTATCATTATTTCATCCCTGAAATACGAGATATGAGTAATAAGAGTGATTATAAATTATTCAAACATGGCAACCACGCTGTGATCCAAATGCTATGAAGTGAATTCCAGATTCTACTGTTCTCCTATAGTGGTGAAATGCCTGGGCACAAAAACAACAAAATGAGTGTTTGATGACTCCTCTTAGCAAAGTCGCCCACACATACATGCAGATCTCTCTCTCTCTCTCTCGCTCTATCGCGCTCGCTCACTCCTCTCTCTGTGTTTACACTACATCACACTTTCACACTTTTATTCGAGGCTGATTTATCCAGGAAAGCCACATTCTCACATTACTATTGAGACATCAACAGCACTACAGCTGATGTCGACACTATCCTCGCTTCAACACCTCACATGGTCCACCCATGTGCTACTAAACTGATGTCGTGGTATGAATTGAATTAGATTTTGTAGAGATCTAAGGCGGCTGTGTCACGTGATGCGATTCCCATGGTGCCTCGGTGTTGGGAGTTGGGGAGGCTGGAGTGGTGTTCTGGGCCTCTCATAGCTGAGAAGGACGCCAATTACGTCTCCATGCTAATTGGCAGGACAACGTTGTTATTCTCCTACAAAGGCATCCAGGGATGTTGAACTCCTTTGGAAACATTGGATTAACTCCTGGAATACATTTGGTTTATTCTTTTCTTTGGTGAAGTTGTGAATATTCTTGTCATTTTTCTTGAACCTCCTCCTGTTCTGTTGATTTGCTCTGACTCATTTTTTTCCTCTCATTCTCTCCCTCCCCCTTCTGCTGTCTGTCTCTCCCCTCCCTCCCCCTTCACCCTACTCCTCCTCTCCATCCAAGTCGCGTTCTAAGCAGCTTACTCATGTCCAGTCACTTCCTACCATGCTCCTCCACTCAACGCTGACATTCACTGCCTACACCTCCCATGACAC
Source organism: Lamprogrammus exutus (assembly GCA_900312555.1). Lineage (NCBI taxonomy): Eukaryota > Metazoa > Chordata > Actinopteri > Ophidiiformes > Ophidiidae > Lamprogrammus > Lamprogrammus exutus. The sequence goes on along the minus strand of OMOW01113206.1, from coordinate 9,838 downwards.
GTCTTCGTCTTTTTCCTTACAGCAGAGACGAGAATGAGGTCCACGCCTGCCTAGCGGTTTGTCCGTCGCGCACACAGCCATGCTTCATCGTAGGTAAGAATTCTCGCTGACACTTAATCTGACACGCTTTTCCATGCTGCTTTAACATTCCTTCTAAGAATTCCAACCCTCCAGCACTCTCACTCACTTTCTAACTCAAAGCAGATGTGGATGGTGTGTCTCTCGTTCTTAAACTCTGTGGTTGGTTGGGAGGTTTTGTGGTATTGGTGGGGAAAATGTATTCAAAAGTAGGTGCGTGCCGTGATTGGTCGAGAAGTAGTTTTAGGGGCAGGAATGAGAGGCTCTAATTTGGTGTCATGGTGTCGAGCTGCTGTGTGTGTTAACAGTTGATCCCCTGTGGAATGTACTCCTGTGTTTTGTACTGTGTGTTTGATTTTTGTCCTGATATTGTGACAAACCTGGCTTGTATTTGATGTACTTGTGTAGCTACATAGTGCATTGTCAGAAAGTTTGTTTAGAGACATACATTTTGCATATGGGTGTTTGGCCAGTGACATCATTTTGCATGGTGGTGATAGTTATCACACCCATTCACCGACAGCCAGCAGAGGAAATGGGGAGATAACACAAATCCAAATAGAGGCACAGGCTCAGGGCTGGTCCTGACCGAGAGGAGTAATGTATGAAAACACGCTCTAATACAGCATTACGGTTCAGCTTAGGTGTTTTTTTTAGTTTTTTTTTAAGCTTCATAGCATTTGACATTAGTGTGTTTGGAAAAAGCTGTGCACTCCTCCTCTCTGTTCCCAGCGTTGTCAAAGAAATCCTCTGTGGTGCAGGAATGGCCTGTCCAGTAACGGACACTTCAAGGGAAACAACCAATAAGTTCCCTTCTGGGGGGAAAAAGCAGGCATTTTCCAAATTTCCATGGTGTTCTTGGTTATTTTCAACTGAGGCAAGTATTTATGTTTACATACAAACAACCAAACCTCACTGATATAAAATCTAGAGTAGGCACCAGCACAGTTTACATACCATAATCCTCCCTGAGCTACAAAACAAGAAAGCTTCTTCTTTCCCATTTCTCCACCGTCAGCCAGAAGGGTTCACACCCAGTTGGCGTTTGCCTTCCGATGTCAAAGCATGTTGCTGTAATGTGATGTCATGGGCCTGCTGGAATCCATTTGGGTATGAGGTACTCCCAACAACATTGTGTCAGTGCGCTCCAAAGTCCAGCATATGGCTTGTTCAGCTCTCTGAGCCGAGGTAGAACGAGATGGGTCTGTTTCTCTCCTCCACTGAGTCATATGACTGCCTGTTATTGTTCTCTCCTGCGTGCCTGTCATAGCTGCTGCCTAGCCATGCAGAGGGAAAGGGAGAGGCGTCAAAACACAACAATTACCAGTCATATAAATACATTTTTGCAGTAAGGTTTATTTTGTTTTTGTGTATGATAATGTCTGTTTGTGTGCTTTCCTGCACCCTCAGTTCCCCTGTGAATATTCCTCCTCCCGTGGTTATGCTCGCACCCAGTAAGCAGTCAGGACTCTCCTCCCTCTCCTGCCTATGACATGGTTTAACCCACATGTGATCCGGTCACCATGATGGCCTCCGTGATCGCCAACGGAAACCGAGATGAGGAGTCTCTGGTCTTGAAAGGGGTGGACCCAGAGACCTGCATGATTGTGTTCAAGAACCACTGGGCTCAGGTAATTCCCCCCAGCCCCACAACACACCCAGAGGCCCAAATGCCTGCAACAAATCTCAAATTTGCCTCACCAAACTTTGAATCGTATGAAACTCTTAAATCATATCTAAGTTTTCAAAGGGAAACTGACAAAGACTGGTAACTCCAGCACCGTCCCAACACCAAACTAAAGTGTGGTTATGGCCAGTGGAATCTTGGCAATGTGAAGCCGACACTCTCAGACTCTTGGCTCTTTCCTACAGCATGTGTCCCTGTTCATCGCAGTGGGACCTGGCAACCTGCTAGGCCTACTCCCTCCCACACAAGATGATTAAAAGATAGAAACACTGACATAGGTGTGACATTTGACATACATTTAAGAGAAAATGTATCCTGGGAGTGAAATTTCAGCAGGGTTATGCTTCTAAATTTGTCATTAAGAGAGTGAAGACTGATCTGTTGTTGATGAAAATGTTGCCATGGTGCTTGGATCTAAATTAATAAGAGTTTAATTCCCTGTTTTTTTTATTAAGTTTGCTACTGGCCAAGTTTGTGGGGATTAGCTATGGTATTTGGCAAGAAGTTGAAGTGTTGCAGTGCAGTCGAGTAGATTTCTCTAATCCCTTTCTGAACTTTAGTTCTGTGTTCGGTGCAGTTTCTTGGAAGGTTTTCCCATTTAATTTAGTTTGGTTCATTTAATTCGGTTGTTGAATGTCCAGAACACATCCGTTTTATCAAGTTAATTTGATGATTTAGGATTATATTGATTGTTTTTAATTTAGGGTGTTCAATCAGATTATTTGAATAGGTTAAGCTGTTTTGTGAGCTGATTTAACACTTGAGGTTTTTGTTGATATGGTTGCTGTATGCAGATTTACAGCACGTGAAAGTGCTGTGTCGTACTGTGATTTTACTCGTTGTCCAAATGAATGTGCTGTAGCAGGCAACCAAAGTAGAAGGCCTGAGTTTTATATTCAGAGTTCTGGGAGGTATAGCATGAACCTCCCAGGCGTTATGCCCTTCTGATGAAACTTGACCCCAACAGGTGAAAAGAAGTGGCTTTAGACAGCAGGTGTCATGATTTGGCACATGGCTCTGCACATCCTGCCCAGTGACAAGAACAGCAAGAGCACTGGGGATTTAGGGATTCAGATTCAGGAGAAAAGGACCAAGAAAATACGTTGTTTTTTTATTGTACAGCACAGTATATGCTGCTACAGTTCTCTGTTACAGTCATGTGGAGGCTGCTTTCACAAAAATTAATCAGTCCAATAAAACTGAATATTCAGTCAATTGTTTACAGGTGTTTAAAGTTTTTACGGCAGAGGCAAAGGTATAACTTCAACCTGAAGAAACCTGTATTTATATCCCACTCAGGTGATTTTAGTCTATTATTACTGTTACAACTAGATGAAAGAATGAACTAAATGAAGACTCTAGAGGCTTCCTCTGAAGGCTTAATTTGGTTAAACAAAGCTGTAATTCTTCATTTTGCTATCACTAATTAATACTATGTACATAGTAAACTAAATGTTTCTTATTGAAAACAATTGTAGATGAGGGAGCTTGCTCTTTCCAGCTAAGAATCCCTGTTCTTATAGCTCCTTTTACTTGGGTCAAATGGCAGCACAGTTTCACTCCCGAAGAGTCTTATTTCCATGCTTAGTTAATCAGTAGCCTGATAAGAATGCTTCTGACTTTGGTTTCTGTTTGGAAAACCTTGAAATGTGAGTAATCTGTTATAACATTGGCCTGGCCTCTGTAAGATTGGGTTTATATCCATCAGCTGAGACTTCTCTGCACCTCTGCAGACCACACAGTGCTCATTGTGTTTTCTGTGACATACAAAGTAATCTGTCTGTTGCTGTTGCTGCCATGAACCCGTAACTATAGACATTGTGTTTGGGGTTTGTTCCTTGTAGCTATGACTGCGCTCAAGCTCTGTCTCAGCCCATAATGGATTAATGACACTTTGTCTGAAATCTGAAAAAGTGAGTTCCTCAGTTAGTAGTAATAATAATAATAATAATGATAATAAATTTCATTTATAGGCGCCTTTCAGGACACTCACCATACCACACAAACAGGCAAAACAATATAATAAAGTTAAAACATTAAAACATTAAAAGCAGAAAGAACAGTGAATCACAATGAGTAGTAATGAGTAATTTTTTCATAATTTTCCACACATTATTTATTAATTGATAATATTTAATTAATAATATTTCAACGTAGAATGTATGATAACTGAATAAAAACTGATTTTTTAAAAACAAAAAGCAAATGAGTTTAAACAAATTTAAATGCATGAGCTTTTATTTTGAAGGGTAGTTCCCTTACCAGAAATCTTTACCAGCGGAACCCAATTTCTTCTTCACTGTTACTTTCTGAAGCTGTTTTCTCTGAGGCTGTTTGGTCCGAGGCCTGATGTCGCCCTTTGTGACACTTAAAAACTCAATGTTTTTTTCCTGCCTGAAGCCTTTTGGTTCACTTACTGTAGGTGTCACTTTAATGTTTTACAATTTGACAAACCTCCCCATCACCCACCTTACTATTGTGTGGGCACCCATCATTCACTTGAGTGCTTTGGGACAGTTTGTATTGGGGCTAAAAATCAAACCATGGACCAACAAGAGCCTACGCTGATCCAGCCTGGACCCAGCTGCAGCTTTGTAGCATTTTCAAAGCTCAGCCTCCATTGATTTTTCCTGGTGACCCACTTTCTTCTGAGCTGTCAGCTTTATGTGACCTATTCTCAATGCAGTGAATGCAAATTTAATCGCAGTTGCTGTGTGAGTGAAAAGAAAGAAAGAGGATTAATTTGTAAAAGCATCATTCCATTTTAGATTTTAAAGTCCTGATTTTTAAAATGTTTTATTGAGCTTTCCATGTAATATCAAACTGATGTTGGTGTAAAATTTAAAACAAATAAGTTAACAAAACACAACTAAAGTAAAGTTTGATTGATATTGCCTGGTATGCACAATAAAAACAATTGTAAATAAATTGGAAGTGGACACATCAAATGCTCACACTAATCCTTTTTATTCAGTAACCTAATATATTGCCTGCAGTTCCCCTTGAAAGCATTATTATGCTGCCTGCAGACAAAACACAACTTGACTCCTTCATCCATCCAAAAAAGTTAAATTAAATTCCTTGAACGAATCGCAAACCTATCCACTGCCATTTCGTTTCAGTAAGGGCTGAAGAGTCCAAAATGGACCAGTTTGTCAAAACCAGGCCAGCCCTCAGCGGTCCTGGGTAAGGATTGCAAACTCTGTGCTCCGTTTCTATCAGCCATGCCCTGTTCTCTTGTGCACAGCCGATTGTCATGGCAGCAGTGGCAGGCTGGGGACACTGGGTTCATTATTGTGACTCTGGTATCTACACAGCGGACACACAAGGGAGGAACAAGATACACAAAGGACTGTTTCACTCTTTTCTGCCAATCTTGAGTTTATCTGTACTGTGTTGGCCCATTTACACTCATACAGTTTTGTTAATAGTGAACTGTCAGGAATAAATTGAACCTGCACATTTTGGACCATCTGTACAATTCGGTAAGATTCACATCTGTAAGTTGGAGGTGGCTCAACCACATTGATTTGTCAGCTCCCAAATCGATTTTGTAAAAAAACAAAACGTAACAATCATTGTTTCTTCTTTAAATTAATAAAATGAAAAGTGTAATGTTTAAAGGTTTTAAATGCAATTGCATAGAGAGGGGGGAAACATTCCTTAATCTAAACATAGGTCCTTATTGGAGCCAGACCCTCAACTGGGGAGGAGGACCCAATCACTAAAATTTGCTGGTGCAGCATCTGATCAGAATGGTTAAAAGTCCTCTGTGCTTGATTGCTCACAATCACTGCTTTATTAGTTGATTTGCTGAAATTACACAAAGCACACACACACACATACACACATATACAGCATTATCAGAACTGCTTCTACTCCCACTTCAGCTGGGTAGTTCTTTCGGTATAGCATCAGCAGAGTATGGTGGTAATTGCTTAAATGAACAAATATTTTAAAATACTTTTTTTTTTTTTTTTTTAAAGTTCACTGAACATTTACAGCTGTACGTTCTTGAATGGACAATCAAAAATGCAGCATGTATTCATTATGTGTGCTGTTGTAATTGATCTTACATCCTCTCGTCTCTTATTGTAGGTTGTGAAGATCCTAGAGAAGCATGACCCCCTGCGTAGCACCTCTGCCCTGGGTGTCATCAGCCTCAGCACTGTCTCTGGTGGTGGCGCCCGCTGTGGCCCCGTCCCCGGAGACGAGGCGAGTGCCGTGCAGAATTATGTGGAACATATGCTCTTCCTGCTGATGGAGGAGGAGAGTGGCCAGGCTGGAGCCATGGGCCCCATCCTGGAGTTTGTGGTGATGGAGAACGTGATGGAGCGTCTCTTTGTCTGGAGCCTCCGCAGGGAGTTCACAGACGACATGAAGCTGGAGCAGCTGAGGATGTACGAGATGCTGGTTGGTCAAGCTCACCAGCCTTTGCTGCATCATAAACCCATCCTGCGGCCACTCATGATGTTGCTGTCCTCCTGCTCGGGCACAGCGGCACCAGAGGTCGAGGCCGAACTCGTGCTGCTGCTCAACCAACTGTGCTGCATCCTGGCAAAGGATCCCTCAGTTCTGGAGCTCTTTTTCCACACCAGTGAGGACCAGGGAGCCACCAATTTCCTCATCTTCTCTCTGCTCATCCCCTTCATCCACAGGGAGGGCATAGTGGGCCAGCAAGCCAGAGATGCTTTGCTGCTGATTATGTCATTGTCTGCTGAGAACCAGCGTGTGGCCAAACACATAGCAGAGAACACCTACTTCTGCCCGGTCAGTCCTGGAAAATGATGAATTCTCTTTCAGTTCCTCTCACTTGCTCAGTGCCTTTTTGTATCTAAATCCTCCCACACTCCGTCCCTCTGTTTCCCTTTCCTGTTTATATGAAGTATTGCTCTGCAAATGATATTCTAGTTAGTCAGAGGCAGCCATTTGTATTCCCTGGCAGGCAATCTAAAATCCCTGACATTTCTGTGACCTTGGGTAGATCTTTCTTAGTCATGACAAAATATGCAGATGATTTCATTCAACCACGACAAACAAGGTTAGAGCCTCTTTAGTATTGAGTGCTACAAATATCCGGCATTTATTAGATTACAGCATGGTTACAAGCTAATTTCATGAAAACAATGCCATTTAATCACCACTGCACACAGTCCAATAAATAGAGCTCATGAATGTAATACCAGTTTAACAACAGGAGTCTGATTTCAGTTTGTTGCATTGTTTGACAGGCTACAAGGATTTGCACGATAGACCTATATAGGATATCAGTGCAACACGAATAACACACCTCTGAATGCAAAGTATTACACCACCACCCCAAAATAGACACTAATTATACAAATAGTATCGTCTGTTTCGTGAAAACAAGTATTTTTACATTCATGCATTAATCAGCTGATGAATTAATGGTCTAATCAGCATGGTTACGGTGTATTTTTTTTAAGATCCTGGTGATAAATCGTAGGAGCGTTAGAAAAAAGAGAAGGACTGGTAGTGGAACACTTAACTGTTTAAATATTTATAAAGAGATGACCTACATGAGGCATAAATTCACATGTATGCTACTTTACTGAGCGAGGAGGAGGAGGGGGAGGAGAAACAGACGAGCTGATATGTGGGCTGCTGCACTGGCACGCTTACATCTGCAGTGCATGAACACGAAAGAAATTATTCACAAAAGCATTTTACATCGTAGCGAGCCTGAATAACACTGAACCTCGCATACCAGCATACATATTATATATTGTAATCTGTGTGATGCATAACGAAAACTTGAGAGCAAAAAGCATCATCCATGCCACACACTGCTTTGTTAATGTTAAATGAAGCCTGTAATGTTCTCTGTATCGTCACAAACTGTTCATTAGACTGCATGTATAGGATAAAGTACTATGTATTGACATTTTAACCATCAGTATTACTGCGTAGATGTAATTAAAAGTGAAGTGATGAAATTATCAAATGGTTTCAATGCGTGCAAATAAATATATATACTGAGGCTTCATCTTGAATAGCATTATTTGGTTATATCCTTGTTATTTGCTGACTGCCTGGTTGCTCCCCCCCACCAGGTTTTGGCCACAGGGCTGAGCGGCCTCTACTCATCTCTGCCCACCAAGCTGGAGGTTCCAAACGAGGAGTGGCACTGCCTGCACAGAGAGGACTGGCTCCAGATGCCGGCGCTCGTCCAGTTTCTCAACTCACTGGAATTCTGCAATGCTGTTATTCAGGTGACAATGCGTGATGACGCCACACACACACGGCTACATTAAAAAACGCATTCACACGTGGTAAGTGGGTGCTACTGAACCTTTCTGCTCGACTGCCGTTTTGACTGACACATGACTTTGCGCTGACTGTTCCCAGGTGGCCCATCCGGACATCAGAGACCAGCTTGTCAGTTACATCTACAATGGCTTCCTCGTGCCTGTCGTAGCACCAGCTCTGCATAAGGTAGCCCACCTCCTCCTCTCCTCCTCCCCATTGTGTTTTTTTCCATTGTTCTGTAAGTTCTGACTGATTCCTCCTTTTATGAAGCTTACCCTCGAAGAGGTGATGGCCACCACGGCATACCTGGACCTTTTCTTGAGGAGTGTGTCTGAGCCTGCCCTTCTGCAGACGTTTCTGTCCTTCATCCTCCTCCACAGACATGAGAGCGTCCACATCTTAGACACGCTGGTCAGCCGCATCAACACCCCCTTCCAGGTAAAGGAGGAGCCCAGCCAACAGACCAAAGTCTGATCCGCACGCTCTCTCCTGTAGACACGTTGTGCTCTTGAATTGGAACATGGATATGAATATGGCATATGGAAAATTGGAGATTAAAATAGAGATTTTAAAAGTATCAGAATATCAGCACTAAACACAGTAAATTGCTCTGTATAGTATGTGATATATGATGGCCTCTCAGCATTTTGAGAGGTTTGTAGGAATGTAGGTCATCATTATCATAAATTAATTATGAGTTCATCTCATTTCTGTTTGATTGAACTATCTCAAGCAGCACCTGCCAGTATTTATCAGTATTATTATTTGCTTTGATGCTCTAACCCGGTGATTAATAACTACATGTCACATTTTTGACCTCAAAATAAATAAACATTGACTAATATGAAAATATAATTTCAAATACTTTTGATGTGTAATCATTTCGAAAAATACCTCATAGGTATTTATTGTTCTTTGCATGACAAGTACATTTTTTGTTTATGATTTTCAACCCTAGAATTTTACTTCAGTAAAAGTTTTAATGTGCATGTAAACGTGCTGAGTGAGGATAAACTAGTTGGACTTTACGCTCTGCTCCATCGTGTTCTTCTTCTTCATTCCAGCTGGGTACTGTGTCACTGGCACTGTTCCGCACTCTCATTGGCTTATATTGTGAAGATGTGATGCTACAGCTCATATTGAGGTGAGTCACACAGACACACACACACACACACACACACACACACGCGCAGCCTTACTCCAGCTATGAAGCATGGTACATCTAATTGGTTTATGCAATGATGAGCTTTCACCCCCCATGGGGTACACTTGAGTCACCATCTGTCCTTGTAACCCCCCGCCCCAGTCCGCATCCCTCTACCACCCGTCGGGGTTTCTAACAGGATTTGTTCCTTTCTGCCTTTCCAGGTACCTGATTCCCTGTAATCACATGATGTTGAGTCAGAGACGCGTGGTGAGAGAGAGGGACTGCTACTCTGTGTCGGCAGCCAAGATCCTGGCACTGACGCCATCCTGCTGCTCTCCTGAAAACAGCCCCCCGCCCCTCAGACAGCTGGACTCCATTCTCTTTTCCAAGGGTCCAGAGAATGCCAACACTGCCGACCCCACAGGTAAGAGGGGCAGGGCATTAGAGAGTGTATGGTGTCTTACATGATTGTAATGCATGTGTTACTTATGTTATTGTTACTCTAGTTGAAAGGCAGTGGTCAGCAGGGTGAGATAGTGAGTTAGGAAAACGTCTTCAAACACTTTTTAAGACCTTGTATTGGAAAAAAGCTGCCTGACTAATAGTTGTGTGTAGGCACAACTGACCCATTTAAACAAGTGGGATGTAATGGATAG
>OMOW01113200.1:0-11694 GCA_900312555.1 Lamprogrammus exutus | reverse complement strand
GTCAGTGGCTGTGTGTTGGCTTCTGCCTGTTTTGCAATGCAATCTTTGCATACAGACACACACACACGCACAGAATCCTTCTGCACTGATGTTTACCTTTGACAGTGTGGCTGCTAATAAGTGCTCATCCCCCCACATTCCACATTCTCACACACACACACATACACACATACAGTCTCTCCACTGTGTTTGGACAACACAGCTCATAGGCTCTATCCCCAACACGTGGCCAAGCGTAGACTGCTTTTTTCTTTCTGGGGGTGTGTGCATATAACCTGCTTTCTGTGTGTGTGTGTGTGTGTGTGTGTATGGGCCTGTGCCTGGGCACCCATGCTGACTGTAATGCAGCCTGTCATATATAGGTTAGCGCTACTCCCCAGCCAGTGGAAGCCGTGTGATAAGAGGAGAGCCCTCGTGGCCTCGGGCCTCTGCATAAGGCTGAAGCGACAATTGACAGCATTGATGAATCGGCTTATTGACTGGCTGACTTGCTGACTTGCTTACTTGCTGACTTGCTGACTGGCTTTCTCGCTGTCTTTCGAGCTTTCAAGCTTACTGAGTGTGTATCCCAAAATCTGTTTGTGCGTATTTTTCGTCTGCAGTTTACTGTATCAGCAGGAACAGGCAGGGAGGCAATATCTGGGATTTTTGGTCCTCCATTACTGCCACTAAGCCCCCATATTGATTCCCTGCTGAACCGCGGGGGGTTGATGTGTCGCGTGTCAGAGATGAAGCCAGAGAAGGGCCGGAGCACGGATTGTGCTGTGTGTCGTCTTCATGGCTGCGTTGTCATGGACGCCATGTTCTTGGCCGATGCTCTGCGTGGTGATGGAATGCATGAATGGTCAGCCCTTTCTCGCCGTCTTTATCTCTTCTCTGTCCGTCTCTCGCCGCCCCTCCCTCATCACCACCATCACAGTATCGCCCTCCTCGCCCTGACAGGATTACAGCCTCCTCTGTGCTTTTTAATTACGGGGCTAAATAGACCCCCTACTATGGAGCTCGAAAGGGGCTGCATGTGTGTGGCGGGGGAGGTGGGGGGGTGGAGATGGGGAGTCACATGACTGTGCTCATTTAGACCAGCGTTAAAGGAGCACTGTGTCCTTCTGATTAGCATGATTTTGTGTGACAGAGTGGAGGCTGATCAAAAGAGCAACACTTCCACGCTGCAGCCATTTGCCTGAAAGACGACTCTTCTGGACGACTCTTCTGCTAGAAATGCTGCCATTTTCCACGTGTAACATAACAAATATGTCTTCGAGCTGTTTCCGTAGTCTTGAGTTCATAAATCAATAAATGTAATCTTAACCTTATTCCATCAGTTGCACGGCAGCACTGTGTTTTGATATTAATATGTACATTTATCATCTGAATCTTGTTTTCCATGGCTGTGAAGCAGCCTCCAAGGGTTTTGTTTGTATTGAATAGACGTGGACTTATTTTGAGTTCAAGAATGCGATTTAGTGGTTAGGAAGATGTTTCCACTGGAACTCCCCTGTGACTGAGAGCATCCACTTTGCTTCACACACTTGACCGAGACGCCCAATCTCTCTGCAGCAAGAAAGGAGAAAAAGGGCAAATCAGTTGTGAGATTTCATTATTTAGTTTTGAGAGCTTCGTCTACTGTATGTACAGAAACCAACATGTCGTTGTGCTAAGCCAGAGCACGAGAGCACCGATGCAGACGCACGCACGCATGCATGACTGCACATGTGCGGCACGCTGCACGCTTGCAGACATACATAAACACAGAAGACTCTCCTCCCCCTTATATAGAGGATGTTTAATGACCCTCATATGTGGGTCACAGATAATAAATGCTTTGAAGTCTGATGTAGATATCATGGAAAAGAGTTGTTGTCTTGTGGTGTGGATGAAAGACTTAAAAAGTGTCTGTTTTCAGCCAACATCATAAAAATTCTTGTTTCTCAGTGACAAAAATTGAGGTAACGCGCTGGCCGTGCATGTGGCAGGGATGAAACATGTCAACTAGGTATTGCCATTATCTATATGACTACAGTAAAATCTGTGCAAATGTAAGATGGATTCAAGTACTGCCTCGCTTGATGATGCTGTATAATCATTCAGTTTAGTGTGACAAGCTGCATCTTTTACTGGTAGCTCAGGGAAGTGTTATTTTGACTCAACAACAATCAGTTAACCCTTTTGTATCTCGGTATAATTGACAAAAGAAGATATCAAACTTCCACTTCCTGTTTGCTTGTTTAAACAGACATGGGCCACAGTGTATGAATCTGTGTAAGGCAGCTCTATACTGTATTGTTAGGATTATGTAAGTGCTTGTGAAAACATTTAAAGGCCCCATGAATTTGTGGTTGCCCTGGATATTGTGTGGTCTCAAAATGTTTACCATTCCAACGATCTGCAATTTCAACTTTCCACTTTTTCAGTGAGTGCTACCGTTAACTGTCACAGATAACCATCAACAAGCTCTGACATGTCACTTCCCCAAATACAACATGGGAAAGTAATTAGCCGGCGAGTGCTTTTTAGTGACAGGACGACTGACAGATAACTTGCATGTCGCACATTCCAAGGACACGGATGCAAACACAACGGGACGGACACACACGTCTGTCACTGTAATCCCCTCAAAATGTAGTTTTAAAAAGGTCTGGGATGCAGAAGGTGATTACCGTTGATATGCGAATAGAAGCTTGGATTGGTTTTTAGATAAGAGCGGCTGGGGAGGTTGTACTGTGTGTGTGTGGAATGTCTGTGAGCCTTTCTTAAACATGTTGACACCTGTGATAACATCAGTCGCCATGCGTGCTCCTTAAGAGTCCTTAGGGCAACGCACTCAAGCACACACTCAGTCTGAGCCTCACCACTCTGTAAGTGCAACGCCGTTTCACATTGATTTGAAGACACTGGAACAAATTTAGATCGGGGTTGAAGGTCAGAGAATAGGAACCACGAACCTTAACCCCCCTTAAATGTGCAAAACTGCAAAAAATGTGTAATCCTATACGAAAAACAAACTCGCTGGATTTACATTTGTGTGCTGGAGAGTCTGCACATTCCAGGAATGCTGTGTGTGAAATGCAGTCACCATCAGATTGTGCTTTAGTGCTCTGGGGTTACTTTAACATAGATATGGCGCTGATCTTACTTAAACAAGGGTCCATTGTCACTGTGGTGCTAATGTTTTTAGCCAAGGCGACCACAGGTCCAGCACTGACGGCAATATGTGAAACTCAAGCACACATTTATTTCTCGCGACCCAGTGATACGCTGGGTTGAAACATCCTTTTTAGAATGACAGAGCTACCAGAGATGTCCAGAAAAGATTCTTCTATGTTTTCACTTGCATATGTTGGTTGGTTTGTTTGTTTGTTCAGATTACTCGGTTACAAAAAGGTATTCTGGCCCAGGAAACGACCCCATTACATTTTGGTGCAGATCCAGGAATATTTAAAATGTTTTCTTTACATTGTTAGTTGGGCCATTTAGATCAAGAAATATACAATTTATATAGTTGTTTCTTGTTGTTTATGCCAGTATATTATTAGAACAAGCTAAATTTTGTTTGCCACAAGCTCATTAAATATTAAATATTATGGCATTTTTTTTTGTCTCCAGAAACCCCAAGGCCACTGTGCAGAGGACCAACAAGAAAGTGAACAATGACCCCACACTGCGCATCCAGAACCTCTCCATTCTCATCAGGCAGATCAAAGCCTACTATCAGGTAAGCCTCAGATACGACTTCGAGTAGCTATGTAGAGTTTTGCTGAACAATGTGCAGAGAAAAATGTCACTTTTCTTCTTTTTTTGGGGGGGGATTATCAGAGGTCAAGGTGAAACAATCTTATGTGCAATGTTAATGTGTGATGTGGGCGAAATCCTGATAAAGATCTTGTGAAAAGTTAAGTGAGAGTCTGTTCCCAAATCCCCCTTTGGCACGTTTGGTGTGGTCTGTATCCACATACTGCCCCCCCTCCCCTCCTGTTACGATGGAAAAAGTCAAATCAGACTCGACACAAATCAACACACCGTGCAAACATAAAGGACTTGGCAGTATAAACAGAAATATGTTTGCAGATGTGTGTCACTGTGTGTGATGTGGTATCATAACCTCCATCCAGATGTCAGTGAGGAGGGCCAGTAAACATATAGAGAGACACCAGGGATGTGAAACACTCACTTAGAAGTTTAACCACTGATGTGGTTCTACCGCGTATGCGTTCCCTGAATTGAATGGAATGCCTGAAATGCCTGAAACCACGTGCAGCAGATGAAGAGAAAGTACAAACAACGCCTGAAGATGTGATTGCTTAAGACACATTTGGAGACAATCTAGGATACGTGTCCACATATCTAGTGTGATGTGAATGTCAATGTGTCTCTCACAGTACTGAAGGACCTTGATCAGCTTTGTATCGGAAAAAACTAAATGTAGGTGATACGTAACGGTCAGTAACTCAGTGTTTTCAAGCATGTAATCCTGAGATATAATCAGTAATCCCTCTCTGTCTCTGTGACTGAGACAGAATACGTGTTTCTTTCTGTTTATCTGCCTCACAGATTAGATCAAATGTGAGAATCTGAAGGCGGTTTTTATAAATATGGATTTGACATACTAGATCTAAACATGGCCTGAGATCCTGGACTGTAACCAAACGTGCAAATCCCAGAAAAGTGCATAAACTAGAGCACTCTGCTGTGTGTAGGTGTGCCATTTCTTCAGCAATTGACCTTGGCAAATTGAACCAAACTTGAGCAGAGATGGTTCTGGGGTGCTGCAGCCGTGCTTTGACCGTGTCAGTGGGTATGTTTATACATATTGTGTTTACACACAATTACAATTGGTACAAATTGAATTGCTTACTCCGAGTAACAGGCCTAGATTATGCAACCGTAAATTGATTTATTCAGGCATGTAAACATCTTAACTGGAGTAAGCCATGTCCACCTGCTTTTCCTCAATGGAGGGACTCGCCTCATACTGCCATTACACATACACCTCGGAGAACAACAGAAACCTATCGATACCGTCCATGTATATGCAGCTTAATCACAATTTTTGACTGCAATCAAAGTAAGGACAAATTCTCTGAGTCTTGAGTGCACGAAAATGTACCGAGTGAAAACCAGGAGCTGAGCGTGACCCAGCATGCTTTAGCTACAGTGCACTGAGTTTAGGAACGTTACCATGGCCAAGTTGTTGTACTGACGGAGACGGAGACTTCAGACAGTGACTGTGTGACCTGTGACTCAGGGTCTACACAAAGTCTGTACAAACGCAGTTACTTATCAAAAAAAACAAACTTAAAGTGATAATCAGCTTTGGAGCTTTTATTATTATGAGTTTAAAATCTGTAGAACTATTCCTACACTAAATCTATATAATATTTATAACAATCATGCTTCCACCTTTAGCTCTTCTACAGAAATTAAGTTCTGATCGGTGACCTGACTCATCAGATCTGGTTTGCCTTAGTGATCGACATCCTGTTAATCACTTTCAGGTCATCTTATTTAAACAATCAGCCTATTGTATTGACGATAATGTTATAAGCCTACAAAAGCTCCACTAGGCCTCAAAATGGCCTGCAGAATAATCTACTAGGCAGCCGCTGGGTTGAGTCAGTGGCTACTGGGGGTTAAGCAGTGACCAGTGGAGTTGATGGATGATGAGATGGTGGGAAGGGTTAAGATCATTAACCTGTGGCACCTTGGTGGCAGAGCACCACGCATCTTTACAGCCACGGATTAATCATTTTTATGACATATTACCCTCTAATATTTCTTATGTCTTTGTCAAAAAGAGAAAATGCCAATCAGCAATGTTTGTACAGGTATATAGGTTAAGATATATTGATATTATAATATAAATTTAAGAGGCCAATGTTGATGTGCACATTCTTGTGAACGACATCTACTCTTGTTTATTTCACATTTTAGCCCAGTTAATGGTTTTTGACGTGTTAAACAGATTTAGAATATGGAGAGCTAAACATGTTAGAGGCGCTGTCTTTTTTTGAGAGCTGAGTGCAGATTTGTAGCATTTGTTTGGTCTTGGTGTCATTAAACCCACAATGTTGTATGCGTCGTAAACTGTGTTGTTTTAGCTTTAGGACAATGGGAGCCGAACAATGAAACTTAACTTCCTCAGTGGTATTTCATTAATCCTCTCTGTCCGTCCCTGCCTTGCTGTGTTGACCTCTATTGTCCAGTCACCAGTGTCTGCAGCCTCTGACACACAGAGACCACCTGCAGGCTAGAACCACCCAATGTTCCCCCTTGTCCGTGCTGTCCGTCTCCCTGCACTCCTCTTGATGGTCTTTTGGGGGCTTAACTCGCCACTGAAAGCCTCTCAGTGACTTGGTAATGAAATGGACTGATCCATTTTTAAAGATTTAGAACATTTGAACGACAAGCCAGACTGTACAACAACGTGGCTCAGAGAAAGGATGACTTGCCATCAGTACCTCATACAAGTAGGAGACACTGGTTTGCTTACATACACAGTTAAACAAGCTTAAAATAAGCACATCCTAAAACCTCAATGGAAGATCTCAGAATGTTAATAGTCAAAAGTTGGTTAAACCAAGCAAACAAGACCACAAAGCAAGAGACCAAAGAGATAGAGACTGGCCACGGTGGAGATTGACAGATTGTAAGTACTAAAAGGTCACCATTTAGGCAGTGGGCCAGAGACAGACAGACAAACGAGACAGCCTGGTCCAGACCCCTGTAGAGACATTAGACCAAACTCTGGAACCAATCCAGGATTGTTGGCAGACGCTTCCCTTTTCTTTTTTAGGTGGGTGAGGAACGTGTCTGAACTTTTGATCTCATAGTTCATAGATTAGTTAAATTGCAACTATTACAATAACCTTTGTACGTGTGTGTGTGTGTGTGTTGGAACATGTGAGCCGCTGTAATAAGTAATTTAGTTTATGGTTTACATATCCAGATGACTTTGTATCCCATGTAGTGTCACTTTTGCCATACATTTTAACATTTTAAGCTTCTCGTTATAACGTTTCTCAGTTCACTGATGTAGCTCAAGAAAGGTTGCTTACTGAATCAGTGTGTCCGTTCAGTGTGTGTTTTCATTTCACACATGCATACACACACACACACATACGATATGTACTGTATAGACTTACAGCTCCCCACCTATGTGTACACCTACGCATGCACAGTTTCTGCTCTAAAATCAAAAGGAGCTGGTTCTTACTTGGGGCCAAATGGGCTTTGATATATACGTTTATGTGGCTGTCTCCTTTTTCTGTAGTAGGTTTGTCACTTAGCGGTTTCAGATTTCCAGAGCCATATGGATGGAGACAGACTGATTCAGGTCCTCGACTAATGGACTTAGCAGCTCTTCCGTTTACTGTATTGCTCAGCACTTAGACAGAGGACTTGGAGCTCGAGTAAGCTCGGCATGGTTGGTTGCTTCCTCTGATTCAATAAGTTGGCCTCACTCAGGCCTCCTCTTGATTGAATTTGTCCAGTGAACTCTGTTACAAACCACTCACTTAGTCAGGATATCTTTTGTTTTACAACATGGTCGCTCCGTCTTCCTTTATTGATTATAAGAGGAAAGAGTTGAGAGTCATGCAATAACACGAGCTGGATTCAGGCCTGCAAAGTAAAGAGCTGGAAAATCTCTCTCGGGCAGTTCTCCACTCTTGTTCTCTGTTCAGATCTGCTACATTTCACCTAGAATTTATGGCAGGAGGTTGGAGGAGGGGATTTTATTGAACGTGAACCCTTGCTGAGTTGCCAACATATCTTCTGGTGCCGAGTGAAGACTAATTCATTAACCTCTTTGAACCATCAGTCGATGGATTGGCACTGAAACGTAGGACTTTCCCTTTTTCCCCCCTCCTGTTCCGTTCCCTCCCCTGTTCCACACCTCCTTTCTACCCCTTTGCTTCTGTGCTAGATCCTTGTAGTAAGTGTGTACCATGTCTTATTTTCCACACGAGAAACATGGCAAAGTTATTAAAAGTGGATCAGCCCCAGCTGCGATATTTCTGTAACAATGGTTGTCATGTAATAGTATTGGGGTTTAATGGGCTGAGCGTGCACGTAAGGATTGAGTGAATATGCACGTGTATGTGTGTGTGTGTACGTGTACTTGTACGTGCACATTTGTGTTGAGGGCCACTGTTATTTTTTCTTGTACGATAAATTGTGTAGGAGGAGTTAAGTGTCTAGACAGGCGTTCTTTGATTTCAGAATATGGTATAAGGATCAAGAGAGAACAGCTGCAGGCACATTTGCACACAATACTGCACATATATTACAATGATGCATTTGAAAACTGATTTGTTACGGATGAATTAGCCCCGCTAGCAATAATCACATTTGTTTCCTCCTCTGTGAGATACTGCAAGCATATGTAGGTTCTGGTTACTTCTGGTCATTTCTGTGCAGCAAAGTTCACTGAAGTATTTTTCCTCGCCCACCAGTCCGTCCAAATATATGCAGGGCCTCTTTTTAATTTAGCGGGCTTGGTTTGGCATTCGTAGAAGGATGTTATACTGAGCTGCAGTCAGCTTATGTTTTCTTAACCTTGTTTTTTTGGGTTTCTCTCAAGCCTCGCTAAGTGAATCTCCTTTTCCTGTTTTATGGGAAAAGTGCACAGAAGAGCATCTGGTGCCACTAAATATCAAAGCAACACATTTCAAACGAAGAAAAGGGGTTATGCTACTTGTTCTCCTGCAGGTCATTGCACATTTACGTACGAGGCAAGTTGCAGTAACGTTTCTCTCAGCCTCTCACCCTTAAAAAGCCTTAGATGTTTGAAAAGAAGAGGGGCTCTGTCGCCTCTGCTGCCTTTGCTGCCTCTGCTTTGGTTTGGGGTGTGGCGTGAGGCCGGGCAGGCTCTGTTTTGACTCATTTTAAGGGTAACAGAGGCCACCATTCATGCCGAGCTGGTCTGGCCTTAAGACTTCTCAAGGCTTCTTGGAAAGGCTGCTCTCTGGCTAAACGTTGGCAATGTAGGACAGCTAGTAACCTGGCCTTCTTTACTTTGCCTGCCAGTTATCATTTTTGTTCTGTTTGAGAGCCTCACAGTCCATTTTGCCTTATTTCAATACAGATTTTCTCTCAAAGTCGATGAGCGTTAAGTCTTTGGATTTAGCATTTTGGTTAAACGGAGGCTTCACAACGCAATGCACATTAACTGTGTTCGCATTAAAACTGTATAATCCTCCGTACGAGGGTTAAAGCTGTTTTAATGCTTTGCTGCTCTCTCGTGGCGTTTGAATTAAAAAGAAGGCGGTTTTAAGGTGTCAGGTTGCTACAGAAGATGTTGGGTTTGCGGGATAAGAGAGAGGCTGGCGTCTTTCCTCTTTGTGACGCAAAGCCTCACAAAGATGCTCTGTTACAGGGCCAGGCTGCAGTCTGGACACACACACACACACAGACACAGATACACACACACACACACTGGAACACAGCTACAAGAAAACATTTTTGTGCTTTTTCCATCGTTGTTATGACAGCTTTGCCTCTAAGCTAGCAGCTATTTTAATCGGTTTGAATTAGACCTTGGTCGCCATGTTTGTTTTTGTGTTTTTGTGTGGAATCCCCCAGTCACCCTTTGCCCTGCTGCTCCCCTCTGTATCGGCCAAGAGCAAATCAGTTTATTGGGGCATGTGGCTGTAGCTGCAGGTCAAATGTGTGTTTTCATTCAGACTCACATGCTATGCTAGCTTAAACATTATCTTGATGATGTCAAAGCAGCGAGCTAGCTAAGTTGTTGTTTTCTAGACGCTTGTCAGATCTGCAAAATGAGGATGATCCCCCCGTTTCCACAAATCATGACTAATCATTATCATTTCATCTGCAGTTGTGCATCCCTGCTAAAAGTTTACAATCCCTTGCTGGTTTTTAAAGAGCAACTACAAGCTGATTTGAACAGACGCCACAGTTGTGTACGTTGGCGTCTGTTTCAGCCTGATGATGAAAAGCAGAAACGGTATCATCCTTTTACGTGCAGGAGGAGACTGTGTCGTTTCAGCTGAATCATTCCATTCGGCTGAAATTTGATTTGTCAGAAGTGAAGGGAAATCTGATCTCCCGTGTTGGCCTGCAATGGCTGAGACAACCAGACAAAAGCTTTCTGCTTCCAGACTTTTCATTTACGTCTGAGGTTCAGTCTGCGTATTGGATTTGAACGTGGATTTTGCGTTCATTTTAACGCATTAATGCTACGTGTACACAGCATTAATGCTACTCGAGTACCTACACAAGTCCTGGGGGCGGGGCAGTAATGTTTGCTGTAATGTTTTTCCCTGCCACATTCAAACTCTCATCTCAAACTACTCTGTTTTTCACGAATATGGCCATGTAGTTGTAGGTTCAGATTACATCATCCTAACCCTAAGAAACGTATGAACTTTGAGAATTCCTAGGAGTTCTTCACTTCCAGTGTATGAGGTGATGTGATTCTTATGCGTCAAAATAACGCTGCAGCAACCAGAAAATGACTGATCGCAAAATGTCCTCATGTTCCATCTCTGTTGTCTTCGTTGGTGCTGTGTCTTTTCCTTTCGTAACCTTAAGAGTCAAATGTGGAACGACTTGTTTTCACTGTTTAATTAAATCAGAAGTGGTTCTGAAGGTGTTTAAGGTGAGTATTTAACCCTCCAGATTCACAAAGTATGCAATGAGTAGGTTAACGTCTGGCCTGTGCGTCATTCAAGCATGATTTATGTCTTCAGGCTTTTTGTAAACAAACAGACTTGCCCTCTCATTGGTACACACCACACACACACACACTTTCAGGCATTCAGACCTTCACATCGAGTGGTGTTCAGCTTACATCCAGGACCACTCAACAATCACATCACATAATCACAGCCCAGGGCGAAACGAAATCTCAGCTACCCCAAATAACAGAGCAGAGTGTGTGTGCGTTTTTGTGCGCGCATAAATTTGTGTTCGTGCACGCGTGTGCTCGGGATGAAGTACACGTGAAGAGGAATTACAAACACAGTTGTGGCAGTTGTGGTGTACAGTAGGTTCCCATATGGTAAAGGGGAGCTATTTTTGGCGCCGCTAGGAGAGGAAGCTAGAAGCCGTGTTCTCTTTTTTCCAGTACGTCACTGAGGTGGTGAAGGAGAAAAAAATCACGCCAAGCCTTAAATATAAAAAAGTAAAACCTAGCGAGCACCTTTAAAACAACTATAACATCCAGGGAGGTGCAGGTTTAGTGCTCTTAACCAATTGGGAGCAAATTAAACAGAGAACAATGGATTAGAACTAAAGAGAGCAATCAACAGAAACGAGCCCCATATGAGTCACGCCTTGGAGTGATCAGTCATAGAACACCGTGTGTGTGTGTGTGTGTGTGACCATGTGCCTATCACACGGTAACTTTTCTAGCCGGTGTGAAGTGGTGCCCCGGGGGTGATGAAGTTGTGGGGGGGAGAGGGGGTGTAGCAGGATCAGGCTTCCTCAGCCCACCTGCCTCTCTACCCTGGGGAGGAGCAGCAGGCTCACGGCCCTCCGCCCCTGCAGCCTCCGGGCTGTGCTGTAAAAACATTGGAGCTGATAGATAACAGCGAAGAACAAAAGAAACAGAGCACTTAGAGGCTCGTTTTCTCCTCCTCCTCCTCACGTAAGCGACGGTCTGTCCATCTGGCCGAGAGGCGACCGCGGCTGCTGCTTCTGCTGCTTATGCTGCTCCGCTTTTTCCCGTTCAGC